>VZTD01003229.1:219315-262201 GCA_013397725.1 Rhagologus leucostigma | reverse complement strand
GAGCCTCGCCCGGCCCCGCAGAGCAGCAGCCGCGCAGTCCCGGTCCCGGCCGTCCCGCGGTAGCGATGAGGCCGCGGTGCCTCCCGCTGCTGGCGCTGGCCATCGCCCTGGCCGAGGCGGCGACCTGTGAGTGAGGCGAGGCGAGGCAGGGGGGAGGCGCGGGGCCGTGTCCCGGAGGGGCGAGGGGCGGCCCGGAGCGGTGCCGCGGGGCGGGCAGCCCTTCCCGGCCGTCCGGGGCATCGCGTCCGCCCTGGTCGGTGCGCGCAGCCCCTCGGTCCTGTGGGGTTCGGCAGCGGGTCCTGCCGGGCAGCCGAGAGCTGTGGCTTCTTGGGGTTGTGTGCGGCTCTGGAGCTGTTTGCGGCCGCAGCGCAGCTCAGCCGCCCACGGGAACGTGTCTGCACAGGGAGCTTGGTTCCCTTACGAGAACAACCCTCGGTGGATCATGGTCTGCTCAGAAGAGTGGCTTTATTGCAGTCCGGGCAAGCGACCCTGACCGTTTTTATAAGTTCAGACCTCTCAGCCTAGGTAAGAGCTACTTGCTCTCACATACCGATAAAAAAAATATAAAATCTTCTGCCTTTGAGACAAAAGTCTTTGAGCCTAATAGTGAAAGAAGACGGTGTATCTGAAACAAGCAGAATTGCAGCTCGAAGTAAGCCTGTTTCTGACCTGTTATACTAATGATTAAACAGGCAGAAGAGAAACCTAATGTTTACTATTCTGCGAGGTGCTAGGGTTTCTGTCTTAGGAATAGAGCAGTATCAAAAGACGAAAGTTCATTTTATAACGTTTTTAACAGGTCTTAAAAGTGAATCTTCCAATAAATACTTCATAATGATCTCTTCTCCTGTTTTCATCACGTTTTCATTCCATTTATCTTCTCCACTGCACACCTTGTCATTTTTCTTAACAGCAGGAAATCAGCTGTCCTGCTCATCCAAAACTTCTGTGGTCCATATTGTCCAGTTTCCTATCCCTGGCTCTGAACAGTGCCAGGGGTTTATGGAATGGCAAGGGGGAGAGGGGGAAGAAGAGAAAACAGCTTAATAATGCAGCTCATACCATTCAATAATCCTAAACTTGCTTCTGTAAACCTTAGTGCGGATGGATTTGGTCACACATCAGGTGAGGGACACATTTCGGAGAAGGTGCAGATAAATACTAGTGGCTGATTTAATTTTGCTGGCTGCATAATGTCACTGATGAGCATTTCAGGAGACTCTTATCACTGGAGTTACGGAGCTGTACAAACAAGATTATGCCACTTCCTGCAGTGGCATCATTTCTTATTCAGTTTTATTCAACAGCTTTCCTTGGCTGGGGTGTTAGGTAGGCAGCTCTAAGTTACGTTTGAGTGGCCCACGTAAAGCAGGTTTATGGTTGTATCTGCACAACAGAACGGCTGTGAGAAACCACTGAATCTTATCCTCTCCCACTATTTTTTTTTCTGTTTTAGTAGCATCACTTCTAGATGCTTGATAAGCATTCACTACACAGTGTCTGTACACCACCTCTGGAAATTGTAAGGCTCTGGAGTAGCACAAGGCTTCAGTGATCACCAAATGAAGCACCCCGAGTGCATTAAGAGTTAACTTGGTTTGGCAGGGTCACAAATGGGCTGGAGTTTCCTGTAATCAGACTGGCAGCAGCAGCAGCAGCAGTCAGGAATTTTTGTTTTTAATAAAGGTCCCATCATAATCTTTGTGATTAAAACACAGACGAATGAATACACTGCTAATCCTGTGCACGGGGATTGAAATATTTACACTAAAAAAACGTGGAATTTGCTTTGAGTTACATGTTTTATTTAAACTCAGAAGTCACAGGAAATCAACTTAGGAGAAGGATAAACTGCTCTGATGTAGGGGAGAACACCTGTTCCTATTACCCCACTGTACTGAGGACATGAAGTAGGAAGTGTTACATCTGTTTGTACACAACTGAAAATTTCTTGTCTTTTATTTACTGTAAAACTGTGTGAAAATGGCAGTAATGTAGCTAAAGGTCACTACAAGAGGGTTTAAAGTCAGCTGTGAATTAGGCCTCATCTACACCACAGAGCCTCTGCCTCAAAGCTATGTCAGCGTGCTTGTGGGGGTAGAAATCTCCCATGGAAATAAACCCAGCAGGTATAATACACGATTTTCCTATTTTTGTTGTCACTGCTTTTGCCTCAGAACAGACGATCTTTCCACATCTTTCTTATTAGTCTGCTTTTATTAGTGAGAGATAAAGCATTTACTCTAATTAATTAAAAATGACACTTCTCCTTTCATTTCTAAGCAACTCTCTGGTTGCTCTCTGAGATAGAGGAGTGCTGCAAAACCTTGGAGGTGAGCTGTGGTCCATCAGGAATTCTTATTTATTGCCTTACCAGAACAGTTAATCTGACCAGAATGAAAGCAAATAGATTAGTTTGTAGTTACAAGCTCAGGCCACATCAAATTCATTTCGGATGCTCTAACACAAAGGTTTCTTCAGCTCATTATCCACTGTTGCAGCACTTCAGAATGCTTCAGTTGTGTTCCCTGTCACTTGATGGAGATCTTTAATGTGCTTAGGATGGTGTAGTTTTAGTTAAATGTTAGATCTGTCTCCATTCAGGCTCTGGGCCTCATTAGCTGCTCTTTCTAGTCAGCCTCCTAAATTTTTTTCTTTCCTGTTAGTGCAGAGAAACTGGGAGCTCTTCTCTAGCACCTGGCTGCTGGTGTGGCTCATGAACGTGCTCTGGGCTTGAGGAATTGTCCCAGGCAGCACTGGATTGACTTTGTCTGCTTGAATGGCTCTTTTCTGTGGAGCTGGGATGAATATGTATGGCCACCACACCTGATTTGCACTGCGGGTGTCACGACCCTCACACAGCTGGGCTGCTCTGAAAGGTTAAGTTGTGCAGAGGCTGATGAAGGGAGGGCAGGTGTAGAAGTGTGCTGCTCTGTAGTTAACATCTGTCATCTATACTCTTTAACCCCATCAGCTGGACTTCTTCCAGTTGTACTCCTCCATTTTTCTCTTGATCACAAGCTATATCCAAAAATTAAACCAGGCAGTCTAATTTAGTGGCTTTTCCTGGAGTGTTGTGTGCTCTGCAAAGAACATTGAAGCAGACATCTTTCATTTTTAGTGTCATTTCTCAATGTTCGCCATTTGTTAAAAGTCACTAAAATGACAATAACCAGATACATGAAAATTAAGTAACGACTCATGCTGGATCTGAAATATAAAAGCGAGCTACGATTCTGTTTTACCTTGTTAAATGTGAATGTATATATAGGTTGTCTGCCTTGATATTCCCAGGATTTCATTCTCACCTTTGTCTTGTTCTTTATTATTTTGAAAAATAAAATTACATTTATCTTAATTGCATATAACATGTAGCCTGACTTTATAAGACATAATTCTGGTCTCACATAAATTAAACAGGATCAGAATATTTACTTGCACATCACTGAAACAGGTGATATAATCAGCTTTTTAAATCTACTTGTTGGTTACAAAGCTCACTTTGTAATAACCAAAATCTAAACAAATAAGACATTATTCTTGTCCTGAGTATGACACTTAAATTATGCTTCAGGAGTGGATACTGTTAAGGATTAATAGCACAGATTAAGGATTTTTTGATCAAAAACAGCTCCCATATACAGAATCCTAGAATTTCTTGCTTGCGTTTTACAAAGCGATAGCAAACACCAACTCCTGACTAAGCATTTAATTCAGAATTTTGTGTTAGATTCTCATATTTGCTCAGTGTTTACAGCATTTTTCAGCTGTTAGAAAAAGAGGTAAATAATGACAGAGTTGCTTTGTGTCTCCCAAGTTTTATCCCAGCAGTATGCCTCTCAGTTCCTGCTGAGGAAACGGCGAGCAAACTCTTTCATGGAAGAAAGTAAGAAGGGAAACCTAGAAAGAGAATGCATTGAAGAATTATGCAATAGGGAAGAAGCCAGGGAAATCTTTGAAAATAATCCTGAAACTGTAAGTATTTTACGAGTATCTGTGACATAGAGAGTAGTTCATTGCAGAGGGAAAGACAGAAGCACACAGAATTCACGGCTCCCAATAACAACACTGGGCAAGATCCCCTCATTTAAAGAGAAAATTTTCAAAGTACTTTTGACACCCAGTTCATTTTCATTGCCTTCATTTTGCAAGTGTCCAATTCAGTGCAGTATTTTAATCTCTCCACTGAGTCTTGTGTGTATTAAATAATCTTCTGCTTTAGCCCAAACAACAGTGATGCAGAAAACCAGGCCTGTGTTCTGTGACTCAAAGTAACTTTTTTCTTTTGTAGTTATAATACCAATATATTTTAGAATATATTCAGTGATGTGTTTTGCTCTAATTTTATCTACCTGAACTTTTTCTTAGCCCTTATTTTTCTTTTCTTTCTGCAGGAGTATTTTTATCCCAAATATTTAAGTAAGTACAAAAAAACCCTTAAACAACTCTAGTGTATCATTCAGTGATGCTCTCATCTGGATAATACTGGTTTAGTTATTCTGCCCCTAGCACTGGGATGATTTCCATGCTGATTATAATGCAGAGAATGTCCTGTGTGCTGAGATCCTCACAGAGGCACTCTGAAGGTTGGGCTGTGATCAGCTGCCCTTAACATGCCCAGACCAGTTTTGTAATTCAAGCTGTGAGAACAGGCTCTTTGAAGATGCCACGCAGCAAGTGGTGTAATTTCAGTGTAAATGGGTGTTTGGACCCTGAGCTGATTGTGTGGCTTTGCATTTGCAGGCTGCCTTGCCTCCCATCGAGCAGGGGTGTTCAGGGTGGCTGCAGTCACTCCAGACTCTCCAGCTGACCTGAGGGCTTGTGTCAAAGGTAAGTGCTGATGTTGGAACACACACTGACTAGAAAGCAGTTCACAGAAGCACAAAAAGAGACGAATAACCATTTAACTCAGGCAAACTCAATAATCTAAACCAGAAATTGACCAAAAAATGTGAGGTGAGACAGAGCATTTCCAGAGAAAGCACTTTAACTGACTGCTTCTAACTTTTATAAAGGAACATAGTTAACTGTAAAACAGAAGGCAGAGTTCTTCTGCAAACAGAAGTGTCCTACACCGACCCACCAATGTTCCCCAGTGTGTCCTCTGTACTCTACCACATCTCTAACAGTTATTCCAAACTCTTTGCCTCTAGCAAGTCATGTTCTGTCAGGTAGAGTAAGATATTCTCTCGTTAATTGTCTTTTCTAGCACTCTCTGGCCCGTAGTTACATTACCAGCTGAAAACTTCAAAATTCCAAAAATAGAAAAAAAATCAAAATACTATCTGGAACAGAATCACTGATTCCAAACAAAAGGTCGCAAAGCATGAAACTTGGGATGTTTCTCAAATGTTTGATTTTTATGCCTGTGCATTCACAGGTCCAGTGTGACTTGTGTTCTTTCTAGTAAATTCACAGGAAGCCGTTTTTACCATAGTCCTTACTTGTCACAGTTTAAACATCTCTCTAAACCTCTTAAACTTTTATGGCCTGGTTACATGAAAAAAACTTTCAGTTAGTTTGAATAGGGGTATTTATCTCTGACACTTTTTATCACTGAAAGCAATGGAAGGCAAAGAAAATCCTTAGTAATTACACTGCACATGGTCATGGCTGAACGTTTTCCAGATCAGTTTATAATAATGCAATAAATTGCCAGTTTCTCTGTGTGACCCCTCTTGAACAGAGAAACTCAACTCTCTAATCTTGAGTTTTTGAGACTTTGATCTTTCTAGTGAAATTTGCGGTTATATGATGAGGGCAGAGCACTGTTCTTTAAAAACTGAAATACATCCTTAAAATGTAATGAACATAGTATCAAGTCTGGTCACATCTTGCAGGGATTAGCATGACTTAGCAAGTAATTTGTCTTCTAGTTGTTTTCTGCCTGACAAAGAAAAAGTACTGGTGGCTGTGTATGTTCTCAGTCACTTAAAAATTCTTGCTGACAGAACGAGTAGCAAAATTGTTGTGGGATTGCTTCACGTTATTCAATCAAGACCTTTCCTGTTTCATGACAGGTACCTGTAGGAAGAGAAGAAGAAAGACTAAAGTGATTCGTGAGGAGAAATAACCCTGAATAACAAGGATTTTCCATGTTTTCCATCCCACAGAAATTTCAAACCAGTGCAGCCCTCTGCCATGCCATAAAGATGGATACAAGGATTGCATAGATGGACAAGCCAAGTACACCTGTGTCTGTAAAGCAGGGTGGAGAGGAGAGAACTGTGAGGAAGGTACAGTCTTTAATCTCACGTGATGTTGGTTCTCAGAAGCACAATTACATTTCTGCTATTGGATAGTCTTTGCAGCTGGTCAGTGGATGTCTTCCTCTCAGCAGAGAGTTTTATTCCCTTTTCTTTGTAGATATAAATGAATGTGAAGACTTCAATGGAGGTTGCAGCCAACGCTGTTCCAATTTTCCTGGGAGCTTCCGTTGTTTATGTGAAGATGGCTACTTCATGCATTCCAACAAACGGGATTGTGGAGGTGGGGAGACTTCAGGGGAACATCTTTCCATGCCACCACATTTCCTGTTGGCTAGAGAGAGGGAAGGGTTTGATCCAGTAGTTCCATAAATGCTCTTGCATTGCCTCTGAAAGATGCAATCCTGCTTTAACTTGGCCACGCCTTCTTTATGCACTGCAGGCATTTGGGCAACCAAATAATGAACCAGATCAAGAAGCAAGGAAAGAAAGAGAAAAAGGCCAGAGATGAGATTCTGCTTCATTAGTAGAGCTGCATAGAGTTTGCTGTGGTCTCTCACCAGTTTCACATATCCTTCAAGTTTGCTGACACAAGAATCTCCAGTGATGTGAATAGCTGATATTGTTACCATGGAAATTCTCTCTGGTAAACACTGGTTTAGGCTAAATCTCTCCTAATTAGCCGTGCTGCTCTTTCTGCAGTTCGAAGTTTATTGGAGAAGAAACTATTAATGAATCCAAAAATTCTCTTAATGGAGAGAAAGATTTTTCTTTGATTCACCCAGCATAATTTTTTCTGTATGTGCGTGCATCTGCAATTGGCCATGACCTGAATGCTTCATTCCATTCCAAATAAAGGCTGTATTGACATGAATAGCAATTCTTACTGCATAGTTAGAAAAAATTACAACTTTATTCCATTTTAATGTCATATTTTATTACCAAATGATGACAGCAGTTTTGGATAATGTCAGATAATTTAAGAGGCTAAACTTGATGGCCGTCTTCCACTGTGACGTCTTTTAGTCTGTATATCTTTCTGAATTAATAACTTCCAAAGAAATGCCAGAATAACAGAAGATTGTGAGTTTATGAAAAAGAACAAGCAGATAAATTGCTTAGAACCTCTGTAATTCTTGGAAAGATACTGGAAAATCTGGTAAAAAAGTAATCAAAGATAAAAATAGACTAATGTACCTTAGTGCCTTGAGTACTAGTTTAATCACTTGATGAACTGCATTCAAGTATTTTATTACATGCAGCTACAAAGTTAAACAACCAGGAATTTGGAATACACATAGTAACTGTAGAAAAGTAGTCCAAATTCAGGGCAGCTTTGACTTAATAAAGTTGCAGGAGTCCAAGCAAGCCAGTGGCAGAATCTGTTCTCCCTGTGCACCACCATTTCCACAACTGCTACGAAACCACAGAGAAAACCAGAATGATCCCTGCCTTCACAAGTGGGAGTGAAGTACACCAGGGATCTGATATTTTTCTGTCTCAAAGACACCTAATAAGATGGATACTATACCCTGAATCCAGCTGTCAAATCTGCATTGGGAGAATGACATTGAAGAATTGGGAACAAGACAGAAGATAGACACTAAAATGGTTTGAGGGATAGAGAGACAGTGAGGGACTTGAACACCTATCAGCATAGCCAATTAAAAGAAAACTGACATGAATTGGTTGTAGCATGGAAGAACCTCTGATCGGATTATATCTTGTCTTTCTGGATATCTTTTTCTAAGATAGGATTTTATTATGCAGTCTGGTTTAGTTTATGGGAAATCTGCGGCCTGTTTCTGCCTTCCTGGACATGCATCCCTTTCTCTGTTACCCACAGAAGGCATGAAGGGATGGGAAAGATAGGCAGGCAGAGAATTTTTTCACTGGGGGCATGCAGAAGTGTCTTTTACAGCCCTCTGGAAATCTTTCTGGCTGTAGCTCTGGTCTGCTGTGACAGCAGGGTAGACCTGCCAAGAAGAAGCCAGCTTGCCAGCCTCGCTCAGTTTGCAGTGTTGGATAAGCTTGGGAAGGAAAATGATGTGCAAGAGTGGGACTTGTTTTTTAATAACTTGATTGTGTTTCTAGATATAAATGAATGTGTGCTACACCCAAACATCTGTGGGACAGCCACCTGTAAAAACACCCAGGGGAGATACGAATGTGTATGTCCAGAAGGCTACAAATACAATTCAACTTCCAAGAACTGTGAAGGTGGGTCTGTGCCCCCAGCTCTCCCTTTTCATCTCTTTCATCTTCCCCCTTCCCCTTTTTTAAATCCACTGCTATACCAAACTCAGCTCCTCATCTACAGGTATATTTCTTAATCTTCATATTCTTTATTAAATTAATTGTTCATTAGGTTGTCAGGCTATATTCCATGACAGCATGGCAGTTCTTTAAAGATTTTTTTATAAAGACCTCAAATGTCAAATAAAACTCTTCCTAAATATCCAGGGAAAGAGCTATGAAAAAAGGAGCTGCTCCAAAAGAATCTTTCCTGAAATGAAAATCTGTAACTAAAAATTTCCGAAGTTCTATAACAATTATAGCAAAGTTGAGAAGTACTGATAGCTAGCAGTGAAGTAGCAAGAAGCCACTCATACAAAGACCATAATAACTTCTCAAGTGTCGAAAGTATGTGCATATTGTCTTAGAATGCATTTTATTTCTCTCTGCTTGTTAAAGTTTGTTTCCTACACACCAGAAATTAAATTTCAGTTGCAAACAGATACTAAAGCTCTTAGAGTTTTACAATGAAGAATCTTGTACACTGTCAGTTTAAGAAAAAACTATCAGTGACTGGTTTTTATTTTAAAAGCTGCCTTGTATTACTGCTCAAAAGGACACAAAAGCAGCTTCTTGCTGGCCATGAATCTTTTGCTCCGTGGCTTTTCCTGCAGGTCTGTTGTGACAGAGCTTTGCACAGTGGCACTGATTACATATCCAGGTGCCAGCTCTTTGTCCAGTTACTGTGGGATTAAAACACTACTGACAATGTTCTGTTCCTGCATGCACCAAAGTGAGAAAAACTTCACAGTAATTAATTCTTACTCCCCTTAAGATTTCCTTCAGATAAATTCAATTTGATGCAACCCACGGAAGTGTTGTGCTTCTGCTGGAACATGGATTGCAGGAGGTTGCAAGATGAGGACGTTCCAACAGGGAAAGTCTTACCTCCCTAGCAGGAGGATTATGCTGCTAAGCTTTTAGACCTTGTTGTAACCACATTAAATGAGTCACCAAATCCTGTCTAAGGACAGGATTGTGCAGCCTGGTGGGAATGTAGCCTTACAGAAATACTAAATGACATGAGCTTTTCATTGTCATATTGTTTGTGGGTGGCTAAATTCAATTATGCTTATTAGAAAAATGGAATTTACATACATTTATGCACAGCTATCTCTATGATGACAGATACTATTAGACTGGAACAGAAGAGGGTTTGGTTTCTTTTTCCTTACCTCTCTTCCTCCAAGCAACAGGGAAAAAAAAAAAAAGGTATTCTAGTGTTAAAAAAACCCCAAATTTAAATACATGCATTGGTACAAAATTTTTTCTTCCCACTAGAAGGGCTATTTGTTTGAGAATAAATGTTGCAGTTTCTTTAATCTGAGGCCTAAATCTCCCTCATTGGAGTTTCTTGTCAAGGAGAGATTTTGTTTATTTCTATATTAGAAATGTTAAATTTACATTGGGCTTTCATTTCTAAATTTTTTATTTTGTACAACCTACTAAATAGAAAATGAAGTTCTTTTAGTTGCTTTAACGTATTCACAACTCATATCAGACTATTGTTCTCTACAAACAGATGCTGCCTGAAGCTTAGGTATTTATGAGATTATTGTATGTTATTTTAAAAGGTCTTTTGCCCTGAGATTATTTAGGGTTTATATTAGTAAAGCACATCCTTTCTTATACTTGCCATATATACTTTTAATAATCCAAGCTCTCATTGTCTGTTATAAGGAAAGGAAGAGATCTGACCCAGAATGGGATTTGTGCCATCTGTGGTAGCAATTTACGAGGTCTCTCACTAATTCAGCCACCTTGTGCCTCAGAAATCAGACCAAATTGTCTCCAGCTCTGCACTCCAGGTCTCTATCAGATAACTAAATCACCTTTTGGATTCATGTTATTCCAGAGAACCTCTCCTGTCCATTATTCCATTAATTTGTGTTAGTTTTCACTCTGTGCCATGAATAAATCTTTCTGTGTGCTTCAATTTCCCCTAGATATTGATGAATGTGCTGAAAATATTTGTGCTCAACTCTGTGTGAACTCACCAGGAAGTTATAGCTGCTATTGTGATGGCAAGAAAGGGTTCAAGCTCTCTAAAGACATGAGGAATTGTGAGGTAAAACTGCTATGTAAAATTCCACGTGGAAAATCACAAAGTTGGGTATTTCTTGGTGAGAGGATATCTTAGATTAAGGAAAATAGGAAGCTATTTGAGAACTGATTAAAAATTCCTGAGAAAATGCTGGGGATTCTGATCTATGGTTTGGCTCACAAAGCAGCAGGGATTTGGATGCCATTCAGTTCATGCATGCTCATTTACAGGAGTCCTGTCAGAAGCAGCTTGCTTTAGCCAGGCATCTTTATTCCCTGCTGCTTCCAAAATAAGCCTCAGCTTTCTGCTACCAAACAAATAATGCCTGTTCGGCCTACTCAGAGACAGAATGTTCCTTTGGTCCATATGTTCCCAAGTTTTCCTTAGGCTGTGCAAAAGTTTTCGCTCACTATTTCAGAATTACTCTGTTTGGATTGAAAAAAAACCCTGGATTGTTCTCTGTAGTTCTCATCTGCCGTAGCTTAAGGAAAAGCTCTCAGTAATACTTGCCAGTTGGAGATGATCTTGCAGCCAAAATCGGCTGCTCTTGATCAGTTTGAAAATTTACACTTCTTAGGAGCAGAAAGTTTGAAACTCTAGAGAATCAGCATTCAAGGACTGAAGTCAAAGGATTTTTTTTAAGTGGTTCTCTGTATACTTCTGAAAGTTCCGTCAGTCTGAGATGTTATGTGAAGTGAGCTCAGATAACTGCCAACAATAAAACACTTCTAACAGATTATAACAAAATTTTGCTTAAATTTCAGGAACAAGATCTGACACAAATTCCAGCATCTGTGTATTAGGTCTTGTTTGTACTTTCTGAAATTCAATATCCGAACAATGCTTGGCAGTCATTCTATTTCATTTTGCTCATCCTTGACATGGTGACGTGTAATGAGGCTGGAAGATGCTCTTATTTGCAATACTGTTGTTCAAAAGTGATTAATTCTCTATCTGGAAGTTAGTTTCATGCCTTTTAATTGCAAAAAAAAAAAAAGTTCAATCAGCTGAAAATATATGCAATCTAAAGACTAGGGATACCAGCAGGCAGAAAATGAAGTAGCCATAAAATTCAAGAAGAGCACCTGTACATTTAATAGAACTGCTGCGTCAGGAATAGCAAAGTCAGAGTAGAAGTCAGTCACAGAATGTTTTAAGGGGTTCACACTGGATCAAAGAGACTTTGAGACTCCTACTTGTCCGTGAGACAGGTGCTCTAAACCCATTCTGGAAGAGTCTTCCCAACTCTCTCCACACACAGAGTGCGTGCAATAGACATTATTGCTGGATAGAAACATCTCGGTTTAAAATTTCAGGTAGATGAATACTGGAAAGAATAAGCAGTGTGATTTTTTTAGTTTATCTTTAGCAAAGTCTTCCCAAGATACAGCTCTGGTCCATTCCCTTCTAACACCTGAGCAGGTTTAGATTCTGCAGAACTTTAATAATGGAGCTTGGTAGTTCCCTAGAAGGTGGATGTCATATATCCGTGGTGAAAGGAAAGTGCCTGATGGAAGATTGGAATTCTTAATTCAAAAACTAAGTATTTTAATATTAGTTTCAATCCACCAAAACTGTGTGTCAACCTGAATTATCCTCCAGCACTTTAAATACTGGACATTTCAAGCAAAAGCAAAACCACACCACTTCATTTGTACATGGGTATCCAAGTTTAAAAAAAACCAAAAAAACCCAGAGGTAAGCCATTACTTTAAAAAAATAAAAAAGACAGACTAGCAGTCAGCAACAGGAGTTGTTTCATAAGCTATCACAATGCATCAACAGCTTTTTTTCTCTACCATTTTCAGTCTGTTACTGAGTGTATCCCACTGAACCTTGAAAAGAATTACCAACTGCTTTACCTGGCAGAGCAATTTATAGGAATTCCCGTTCTCTACTTAAAGTTCAAGCTGCCAAATGTCACAAGGTAAGCGTTTGCTGTTGATAAAAGTATGCACTGGAATGACAGACATTTGTTTCCATTAATTTTCTGAGGGTTTAGGAAGAGTGCACTGCATGCATAAATTAATATTGCCATCTCCCCCTTGGATAAGATACCTTTATATGATGAATGAATGAATGAACAGGAAGGCATTTGGAATTATCAACATAAGATTCAGAGGTTATATGAAAATAATTGCAGTACAGCTTCCAGGTACACACGGGAATGGCTTTAGTTTGGATGTTGCTGCTGCTTCACTCCTGCTCTGGGTAGAAGCTGTGCATGCTCTGCCCATCCTGCTGAGCAGTAAAATCAGGTCATTGCCCCTCTGCCCTTCCTTTCACACAGAGTGTTCCAAGGACACCCACAGAGCACAGTACCTTGTCTAGGGCACCAGCTGTATGATTTTCTTTACAGCTGTCACAGCGATTGCCAGTGGCACTGACCCCTTTATTGCTCTTGGACTTCTTTGCTGCGGAAGCCAAAATTGCAGCGTTCCCTGACTCACTGACCAAACAATTGGAAGGTAACAGCAGCAGCAGCTGTTGAGCTGGTGATCCCCAGAGCCTCAGAACCGTACAGAAGGACATAAATACTGAGAACTCTTTCCTCTGCCGCTGTTCCAAGCTGACCAGGCACTAATGCTGTCCTAGAAGACCTTTCTGAGATGATAAATGTTTGAAGTCCGGTGTAAATACAGAGAAGTTTTCGGTGCGTCTGGCGAGGGACAGCCCCATCTAGGGGACACAGAGCAGCACTGCGAGGGACAGCGACCCCAGTTCTGAGTTACAGCTGCCTTGACGAACCCCAGCTTCCAAATGCTCTGCTTTCTCCTTTCACCCTCGATCTATTTGGTCTAGTCCCAAAGACTGTTTTTCACTCTCCTTCTACTCTCTTCTCTTCCACTGCACAGTAAATCCTAATTTTGCTACATACACACATTCAACCTAGATCCAGACAACAAATCCTCAAATGAGAGAATGGCATATAAAAGGCAGAGTGAATTTCTAGGTTATAATTCTTTCAGGACAACACTTGGCAACCCAGTTGTACTGAAGCACATCACAGGTCTTCTATTTTGTCTGCATTGCATCCCTACAAAATGGAATAGGAATATTACATCTATCTCTTTACTCAGGGGAGTGGGATATCCTTCACGAGTAAAGCTCAGAGTGGATTTGGGAACTGCACCAAGGTTCTTTCAAATCCCAGGTCAGGGTGTTAAGCTGAAAACTTCCCACTGGATTTGGGTGAACAGGGCTTATGTTCCATTCTGCTTTTGACTAGCTATGCCAAAATCATAACTGCTCAGATATTATTATCACCAAAAGTTATTATCTATGAACCTTTCTCTAACCATACTAATGAGTTATCCTAGGCTATTCAGTATTTCACCTTTCCTGTCTTCTTATTAAGATTCCTTCTTCACAACTCAGATTTACAGCAGAGTTTGATTTCCGGACATACGATGCAGAGGGGGTTATCCTGTATGCAGAATCCCTGGACAAGTCAGCATGGATCCTGCTTGCTCTTCGAGATGGAAAGATTGAGATTCAGTTCAAGAATGAGTTTGGAACAAAAGTCACCAGTGGAGGCAAAGCCATTAATGATGGGCTGTGGCATATAGTAAGCTGAATTTTCTTCTCCCATTCCCTTCCTTTTACTCACTGTGGGAACACGCTGATAAATAAAGTAGGGCAGAAAAACTGAGCAACTATTGAAAGGCTTAAAAGGATGCAGTCAAACCCCAGATTTAAAAACCAATCAAGAAATGCACAGGAATGCCTTGCATCAGGAAATTCTGCTACTTTTTAACAATCAAGGAAGAGATAATTACCTCTAGCTATCAACACAGCAATTAATTTTAAACATGAAAAGGAAAGTGGCAGAATATTCAAAACTGTGATTGCATGGCCAGGCGCACAGTTATTGGATACTGTGTGTTTAGGGCAAGTTTTACATCTGCTAGACCAAAAATTCATCTTGCTTTTCAAGCCTTCATGCCTGAGATGAAAAACCGTTTCTGACTTATGCCATCCACATAGCACACCAAATTATTCATGTCAGTTAGATTTTGTTTGTTATGCTCCTGTGAATGCCCCTGGGTATGGACAGTTGTTCTACATCAAGTTTAAATACAATGTGAATAGTGACTGCATTAAAACTATTTTCCAAGGTAGATATTTAAAGGAACATTAGTCATGCTTTGTAGGCTTATGTAATTATTATTTAATATATTCTACATTTTTGTGTGTGTATATATGTAATTATTTGTATTTTATTCCAGGTATCAGTCGAAGAATTAGAACACAGCATCAGTGTAAAAATAGCTAAAGAGGCTGTGATGAGCATTAACAGCCCAGGAACTCTGTTTAAACAATCCCAGGGTTTCTTGGAAACCAAGGTGTACATTGCAGGATTACCTCGCAGAGTGGGCAGTGCTCTTGTTAAACAGGTAATTAAATAATAATAAGACTAATATTGATGGATACTGCTCTGTTTGTTCAGTTTTGTACTCCTGGGAGTCACAGAAGAAGCGAGCCTAGCATGGAACCCATTTAGAAAATGAAAGTCTGGTTATTAAACCACTGTTTTGAAAAGAAGCGTGAAGCTTTGCAGTCTGCCTTCCGTAAGATTTCACTTTTAAAAACACAGCACTTCTGGTCTAATCTTTGAGGACTCTGTAGCCTGTTTCCTAATATAGTTTTAAGATTCCCTAAATCACCACCACTGCTGCTGAGAGTGCATTTCAGGGTGATTCATGTCCTGGTCCTGGCTTTTGCTAAGCTGTAAATATGTGCAGCATTCACTGTGCAGGCAGCACAGTGAGCTTTCGTTTTTACAAGGTTTTATAACAGCCCAGGCTGGACAAGGCCCACGATTCTTTCAGTCTCCCAGCCTCAAGGAGTGGGTACAGTCAAATTGTTGCAACTGTCTGCTCTACAGTCTAGGAGCCTTCAAACTAATTGGCAGTCTAAACAGAGAATTTAGATCTATTTTTTTCTTAAAAAATTTTTTTAAAAATCAATTTTTGCTCAAAAGTGAAGCAGAGAAAAAATTACAGAACAATACAATAACATCCCTTTATCCGATAGAAGACAATTCCAGAAATTTCTTTGTACTTTGGTATAAAGAGAAAGCTTTGAACAAGGAGCATTGCTAGTGATCATTATATTTCAGCTACAGAAAATCTGCTGTCCTTTTGTCTAGGTCACAACATGAGCTTTAAAGGAGGAAGCAATCTCTTTTTGTCCAGCTCCCTGGCAGCAAAGTGGGAAATGTTAAACCAGAAACACCTTTTGAAGGCTGAGATACCAAATGCCTGCCCTTTGTTTTCTCCCAGCATCCCTGCTGTAACCTATAGCATTGATAATGCTGTTATTAACTACCCAGAAATAAGTTGATATGTAAAATAATGCCTCGTTATTAAGATTTTCAAACCAACTTTGGACTCAAACCCCCAGTGCTGTCATTCTGGTACAGATTAACCCTCGGCTGGATGGTTGTATCCGGGCCTGGAACCTGATGAACCAGGGACATTCAGGAGTAAACGAAGTTATTCAAGAAAAACAAAGCAAACACTGTTTAGTAGCAGTGGGGAGAGGATCCTTCTACCCTGGCACTGGAATGGCAGCATTCCAGATAAACTACAGTAAGTATTTTTCTATCCCTATGTGTTTTGCTGGGCTTGTGATGGAACTGATGAATTGTTAAAGAAAATAAAAAAACCCACACAAACTCAGCTATATACCACTGCATCCACCAGTGATGCCCTTAACTTCTGTTAGGAATTTGCTTGAATGAGAATTCTAATCCCAGTAGTGTCATCTATTCAGTTTCTGGAGTGCTTTACATTCAGAAGTTTATCTGCAAAGGTTGGGCACTACTGGAGATCCAGGATTAAAAGTTAGATGGGATTTTTTTGTTTTATTTGCTTGGGTTTCTTTAGAATTTCAGTTCTTTCTATAAGTTCCAAAATTAGCACTAATTTTTCCACGATGGGGAGGAGATTAAAATACTAATTTTTAACCCCATATTAATTTTTCATTAGCAGATGGATTTACTAATTTCAATTCTTCTCTTTAAAACAGATAATCTTGACAGTGCTGAAGATTGGCTAATAAATGTGACTCTGACTATTCGCCCATCCACAGACACTGGTGTTATGTTTGCCTTGGTTTCTAATGAAACAGTGCCTCTTGCCTTGTCCATAGTGGACTCTAACTCCTCTGACTCACAGGTGATCTTACAATTCTCCTAGCAGCTGCCAAGTCCCTCAGCTGGGTGAAAAATCAAACTAAAAAAGGCTTCTCACACTTGCAGTGGAGCTGGTAGCCTTAATATTTCAAAAATTAGTTCACATAATAATGTGCAGAAAATATCTTTCTATTAACGATTGCTGCAGCAGTGACTAAGCACTAATCACTCGTGCCAGGGAGATTACATTGTGTAATCTTAGCTCAGATCCATTGCATCATGTTTTCTTTAACCTTTCCTTCCAAATGCACTGAGCTGAAAGGGAGCAGTGTAGACAGTAATGGCATCGTGTTCTTTCCAAATTATAAACACATTTTGTTGTCCTTAAGTTTGCATTGACATCCCTTTACATCGGCCATCCCAAGCTAGAGCATAATTATACACTGTGGCTCATCCAGGCTTTTCCCCAAAATAAGAACCCATAGTGCACACTTGGGTACCTTTAAAACTGTAGGTGAAACAGGATTTCACCTCAGAACTGTAGCCGAAGTTGTTCCCTGTAAAACATTCTCACTTACAAATTTAACAGTGGCATTCATCATCAGAAGTGATGGTTACACATCAGCTTTTCCAGCTGAAGGTACCAGTATTTAATATTCTCTTCTGCTTGCAAATATAAAGTGCACCAGAACCAAGTAAAATGATGTGTTAAAGTTACATGTGACATCTTGGGTGATCTGCCATTCTTCCATCTAGAAAATCACTGTGACCATTGGGGACATCACTGTTGCACAGCTGGAATCAAAGAAGTTATGTACCCCCAGAAAAGTGCAGGTTGGACTTCTAGTGACCAAACAGGAGCTTGAACTGGCTGTTGATTCACACACAGACAGAAGCAATTCCGAGCAACTCTCAACTCTGCATCAAGCAATGATGGCAAACGTTGTCACCTACCTGGGTGGCCTGCCAGGTGAGGCCTGTTTCTTTTCATTAATTTGATTATTTCTACAAGCCTGATTGTGTTCAGCCTTACCCAAGCTAGGAAAAGCCTACAGTTATAAAAAAAGAAAGTTTTTTCCCCTCAAGTGCCGCTTGTTTCCTCCAATCTTTTCAGCTTTTCAACAGCAGCATTATTTGGCCATAACCTCTCTCGAGAGGTTTGAATTTGGAAAATGTCTTGATTTTTGGGTTGGGTGAGCGTTGCACGTTTCTGAAATGCCACCATCTGGCACAATTGAGGAACTGCATCAAAAACGTTAAGAAAAGCAGGCATTTGTAAGTAATCCAAGTATCAGAAGTGCTGAAAGGGAAATCAGGAATATGGTTTCAACAGTTAAACTCTGGGCAAGAGATGAATGGCAATCTTTATGAGACAGAGAATGTGTTGAAGCAACAAATATTTTGTTCAAAGCAAGCTTCAAGTTAACAGTCTTAAGATATTCATGAGGATTATTTTGTCCAGGAAGTGTGCACATACTTATGTATAAATAGTTTGACTTCAGGCTGAATCAAGAGGAAAAATAGCATTGCCCCAGGTGAGAAATATTCAAAACCTGAATTAAAACTTGAAAAATGGCTACAGGAAAGGTGCCATGGTTACAATGTTGGTACTGGTAGAGCTTTTCTGTATCCTCTATTATTTTATGGAGAATGAGTCACAGTTTCTAAGAATATGCTATGAATTTGACTGACATGTCTTGAATTGACAAGGAATGAGAGTGAGTCAGTATTTGCTTAGTACAGGTGGGTCAGCAGCTTAACAGAGCCACAGTAACTAAGATTCCAGTCATTTCTTGGGCCTCTTCATCTTTGCGATGCTTAAATGATTCTTTTTTAGTACATTGCCAGCCACAGAGAAATCATCATCTTAAGAATGAAGAGCTTTGCATTATTCCGGCATCCCAAAGAGATAAGAAGCAAGTATTAGTTACTTGCTGCTCCTTAAGTGTCATCTCTCAGTTCTAAAAGTTTTAAAAGGTATCTTAAACATGCAAATTAACAAAATAAAACAAACAAACAGAAACCAACAAAAAACAAGCCTCTCTATTCAAAAACCCGTGCATTTTACAAAGATTGTAAGTGGCCATTTTTGATACCCCTTTCTACAAACTAGTAATGGTATTGGGAGTGTTCCCCTGTTAATTCAGCACAGTCAGTGCAGGTTAAATGAAACTTCCATGGTTCTGTGACAGCAGTGTTGTCATCACTGGAGGAAAAAAAGCATCCTCATTCTAATTGCTGAAGGTGCTTGCATCACCTTAGGTCTACCTTGTAAAAAACCAGTTGTACCCTAAGACTTGAGAGCAACACCTGCTTGATTTTGTGCTTAACATATTGTTTCCTGGAAGCATGTCCATGATCTGATGCTGCCCTAAGCCAAACAATACCTAAACGAGCAGCAGATAAAGTGAGTCTTTCACAGAGATTTCACTTGGAAGCAGTGGCGAGGAAGCAGTAAAATGTGTGAAGTTCCCAGGGGTGCCCCAAGTGAGAAGCTGCAGATTTGAATCTAGAGTAGCTTCCTGGCAAAAGCAAGACAGTTCTTTGTGTGACCTCTAAGCCCAGAAACATCTGTTTGTACCTCAGGACAAGAACAGTGAGCTCCAGGAAACAAACTCTTGGTTCACTGTTGTTAATACAGGGAAAGCTACTATGGAAAACATTCCTGGAGTTTGGTTTCTGGATGGGAACAGCCTTCTAACGCATATTTAACATTTTACTGGCCTTTCAGCTCTGCTGGCTTGATCTTGATCTTAAAGAGAAGGGAGAACTCAAGTGTTTCCTGCCAAATTGCTCCTTTTCTCCCATGACTAAATAATGGATGGGGAGTGGAGTATTCCCCATGTTTTGACTGACCTGAAAAATCCATAGGAATTTGCATGCCTTGGCCTAATAAACTGAATGTGTTCCTGTGCAGATGTTCCTCTGGGTGCTACACCACTGACTGCTTTTTATAATGGCTGCATGGAGGTGAAGGTCAACAACAGGCAGCTGGATCTGGATGAAGCCATTTCCAAACACAACGACATCAGAGCTCACTCGTGCCCACTGATCATGCAGTAACCATTCAGTTCTTAATTTAACTTTTTTCCTTTCAGATAAAATTTGTGTAATTAGTCTCACGCCATAATGGAGCTTGCATTATTTCATGCAAGATGTGCCAGGGAAATAAGCAGCAGCGTGGTTTTCTCCCTTTTTTTATAGAATGGAGGAAAAAAACCCTCTCTGTTCAGCTGGAAAGAGACAATCAAGATGAAAATTCTGTAAAACATTCTTTTATATGTATCAGTGGGAAATCTTAAAGTTAGATTTATCTTCTGTGTTCGTGTTATGTCCTTGACATTTTTAGCTTGGAGAGAAAGTTTAGGAATTTCTGTTTAGAAAGAATTTTACATCTTATTTTTCATATACCAGCACAAAGTTACAAGTTGCAAATAATTTTGATGTATTAGAATCTAAATGAAACCAGTCTTATTAAACTTTTTGAAGCATAACACGCAAAGAAAAATCTGTACAGGTTTTGTAATACTTGCTTTTGGTAAAGGAAAAAATACCCTGGAATCTATGGCCCACACTCTGTGAATATGTTTACAGGTTGTATCTATGTTGGTAAAGCAACTTGAAAATGGAAGTGTTTCTTTGAGTAGCTCAGTTTTTGAAAACAGCTTTGGTTATACTGGACCAGCTTTAATTCTTCTGTCTTCAGAACCCGACTTTGGAGTTTTTTTTAAAGAGTTCTGGATCAGGTCAGGTCATTTACTTTCAAAGCGGGTTAAAATACACCCTAGGCAATTTTGGAAAACAGAGGAAGTGGCTTGAAGGAAGGAGCTCTGCATCACAGGACATCAAACTGGAGTTTGCTGAGTAAAATCAAGGAATTGCGGCAGATACTTCTTCCATCAAATCTAGCACTGCTCAACATAAGCACAGTCTAATGGTTTATTGTATTCCCTTTAATCAGGGCAACCTTGCCTTCAGAGAGCTCCAGAACAGATTTATTTGTGAGCCCTGCTGCCCTTGAAAGCCTGAATTTTGCCAGTAACATCAGAATGTAAAGCCATATTCTGCTCAGCCAACTTTAATAAACCAACGGGTAATTAGAAAAGTGTTGCTTTCCTCAGGTGGGCTGATTTCGAGCATTTCCAATATTTCTTTAACATCCTTTGAGTGTTCTTTCTACTTCCAAGCTCATTTTCACACCACCAGAAGCCTCCCTGCACAGCTCACCTGGTGGTTTTGTTAGCCCCAAACCAAATAAATAGCAAGAGAATTGCTGTGAGGTGTAAGTGTATCCTCTCATCCATCAAGCACAGAGACATTTATCTGCCAGTATTCCTGACCCCAGCTCTGCTGTCTTCACTTGAGACACTGAAGTGGAAATGGATGTCCAGACGGATGGATTGTGACAATATTCATGTGGAGGACTGCCTTTCTCCAGGGATATTCTGAGTGACATCAGTGAGGTTTCTTCCAGTGTTGAATGCAAGGGTTAATGCAGCAGTGCTGCAGAATCTGAGCCCATCTTTCAGTGTTACTGCTCTGGCTGCACTTACTGGTAACTTCACTTCCCATTTGGATAATGGAATACAGGATTTGCTCCCAACTTTCACCCAGTACAACCTCCCAGTCTGCCCAGCAAGAAGCTGACACCCAGGGGCTAATTGCCATTAATACTAGTTCACTTTCCTAGGATGGCATCTAAAGCAGTCTTGGAATTCTGGCTCCATGGAAGGGAAATCCCTTCCTGCAGTCATCCTTCCCTGCTCTTCCACCATCTCAGCACACAGAGTCTGCATGCAGGTCTTAGCTGAAGAATAACTTGACTGAAACAAGCAGGTTTTGCATGCAAGGCAGAGCTGAATTGGGACTTTTAACATCAAATAAACACATGATCACTTTATTTGTAATATCTCTGTGGCACTATAAATCCTGGAAAGCCCCTGGGTCAGGCTCTGCCTTGTACAGCAAGCACTGAACGTATGAGATGAGGAACACAAAGTGTCACCAATGTTCTAAATGCTTATGGCCTGCAGGAACAGAAGAAAAGGTTTTTTGCTGTTGTTTTTTTAGGGATTTTTTTTAGGTTTTGGTTGTTTAAATGTAATAAATTGTATAGAAATGAAATGAAAGGAAGAACCAGTCACTTTCTCACACAGACACTATTACTCTTTGTTTTCATGGAATAATATTCTAGGGTTTTATAGTTAATAATGAAACCTCTGCACTTCTTTTTTAATGTAAAAGTGCCTCCCTATTGTAAGAATTAAATAAAGCAGCATTTGCGAGTTTCTTTTCATTTGAAGTTGTATTTGCATGTCTTTGTTCATTTGTGCTGTGCAAGGCTTGTTCTAGTAGTCACATGTCTTACTCAGGAGATTGTGACCATCTTCACCATCAAAGAAAAGAACTGGCTCCAATTAATGTGCTATCCAGATAGGCATCTATACTCTCTAGATAATTAAGTTTATTAATTGTTTAATGTTACCTGAGGAAATTAGACTTTGTTTAAAACTACATGTGGAAAAAAAGAAGATCAGGGCAAGTTACCAATTCCTGTATTTTCTCCTTCATCAGATGTATTTCATTGTATTTTTAGGCATAATCATTTCAACAAGGGCCATTCAGGGTTTATGCAGAACAGCTGGACCTGCTCTGCATTCTCAGCTCCTGTGCACTTGTGCTGCAAATCCACATGTCCCAATTTCCTTGAAAGTGAAATCCAGTCCTGAAATTGGTCCTTGATTATACTACAGCAGTTTAATTTACGGGCTTTAATGCCTGCGTGTTTTCTGGTAGATTGAGGGCCCTTGATGCTCAAGATTGGCTCTAGATCTGTCATCTTCAAAGAAAGAAAAGCCAAGATCGTTTTTGTCATTTTCGTCCTGCCTGTCACTGACTAGGGCACTAATGTTGGTCCTTTAATGTCATTTGTATGTACACACTTAGTATTTTATTGCCTCAGAATCCTTTTTGTATCAAAATAACCACCCTGATTTAGGCACAATTTCATCCTTCATCTGCCAGAAATAAAAGTTATGTTCCCCCAAAAAAATGAGATTCAAGGAAAACCAGAGGAGCTAATACCCAAGCAATAAATAAGGCACCACTTCTGAGTAAGAAGAACCAAGGTACTGAGATGTTCATGCTTTTATAAAATGCTTTCAATCCACAAAATAGCTGTACCCTCCTTGTTAGACTGGGCACATCATTCTGCTCAAGGGGCAGCTAAATTTCAGTGGGAATACGTGAATAAGCAGCTAAATTGTAAGGGAGCTGCTGTGTTGCTTACAGGCATTTGGCTCAACTGAGTGTGTGCAAATTGATGCAGCTTTATGTAATTCAGGACTTAATTACATGGCTTAAAAAAAAAAAAGAGTTTGAGTTTTTGTTTGGGGTTTTTTTCCTAGGAATTTGTAGCATCTCAGCAAATCAGGAAAAAAGTCAGAAACCCAACCCACCTCCGTGCATGGGCTTCTGCCCGCTCTAGCTGAGCACTCGGGGGAGAGACACACAAAAGGAACCAAAACCACCCGTCAGAAACAACACTAAACTTGAAACGTCCTCCCCCACACAAAACCAACATAAACCCTTTTAAAAAAAAGCACCAGCAATGCTGCCACCCAGCATGAGGAAACTGAGCAGGTGTGAGAGCTACAGAACTGGGGACCAATATTTCTAGAACTTAAATCAGTGGCCTTATTGATTATACTATAAATAAAATACTAAAGACTTCATTAGTAGGACAGAAGACACATGCTAAGCTACATGTGAGTTGTTACAAGTTTCGAGTAGCAGAGACAATACCAAATGAAAATGGCTTTGCTTAAAACACGCCCCAAGAAACAGCAGCTTATCTATAAAACAGTATTTCTGACTACCACTCAGCAATATCTTACCTTTCCAGCAATGGTTTTTCCCTTCTTCAGGTTCTGGTATGATTTCCATCAACCAGAACTCAGCTTAAAAAAACCCCACCAAAACACAGCTGTCATTAAAGCAAGGCTTACTCTTTCCCAGCCTATCACAGAGTGCTTGATCGCTGCCACCAGCTGGTCACAGACTCCTGCTAACTCAGCCCATGGAAAAGCAATCTGCTCTTCTAAACCTGGGTAAAATCCAACTTTTTGCTTAAAGGGTTTTTTTTCTGGGACAGAAGGTCATGTGGATTTAACAAACCCATTTGCCTGGAACAGGCAAGCCCCATCACCTTGTAATTCCTGGCTTTATACAGCCACCAAGGGCAATAGAGGCATTTCACAAGCTACACAGATGAGCTGGAGTTTGTGTCTTGCTGGAGGTTTATACTCTCACAGTCTTGTAGAGGTTTCCTAAGTAGTTCATTGGCAGCTTCACAGAATGCTCCCAGTGAAGTCATTCTGCGGCGTTTTCTGTTTCCCACAGACGGGCACCAAGCTGACATCGGGATCTGCCCCAAACTGCCCCTGCATCTGCTGGGTTGGGTTCAAACCCCAGTGCTTGGGGTGATGCCTTTGCCTGGGCTTAGAATTAAAAGCCAAACACAGTTAGAGGGAAAAAGGGTTTTGCCTCGGTATTTATTCAAGGATCCTCTGGTGCACCACATCCAGGTAGAAAGCACCCCCGAATGCACACCGAAAGTGCACACCCGAAAGATGCACACCAGGATGCCCAGCCCAAGATGCACCCACACGATAATTCACGTATACAGTTACAGACCTTGCACATCAGCACATCTATCAAAGATTCCCCAATGAGAGGCTCAAGAGAAGCCCCCGTCCTGAGGAATGTTCCCCCTGGATGGGCCTATCTTGGTTTACAGAATGTGTTCTGGAGAGGACCTTGGTGTCTGGGGCTTTCTGACCCAACTTCGAGGTTTTCAAGATGTTTAGTCTCCTGGCTTAACGGAACTTTGGGTCTAAGCTGGTTATCAGACTTGGGGAATTACAAGTGTGTGGGCTAAAAAGCACTAAGGATACATGCAAAGCTGTGTAAAAGGGTATGTGGAAGGGTGTATGAGAGGGGTATATGAAAAAGCAAAAAATCATCATGGCATCAGGGGTGCCCCGCCCTGTAGGGGAAATGAAATCAGTCTGGGACAGTCAAGAGAGAGACTGGTGTCCTGTCTCCACAGGAGAAGGCTGCTTTTGCAGGCGCTCAGCATTTTAGACAGAGATAAATGAACAGCATTTCCAAGCATGCTCTGTATAAACAAAGTCTTTCTCTTTAGAAACACAACCTATAAGAACAAACACTTCGCATAAGATGAGCACACTGCCAGTCTTTTTAAAGCCTTGCACTATTATTTTCTAAACTTTATTTACACACAAAAGACTTTCAGCAAAAAGCCTGACAAGAATTAGAAATACAAGCTGTTGGTGTTTTTTTTTTTTTCAAACAAGTGAACAGAATCTAATCACAATAATTTGGGGTAAGATGGAGTGGTGAGTTCTTTACATGGCACTAAAAAGCCCAACCAGTGATGTGAATGATGTGAGTCACCTTTCCATATTTTGTTCCCACAGAAAATAAAATGGTTTTTAGAGCTACTGTAAAGCAGGTAACTTCAAAGGTTACTTTCTCACCTTTTTGCACTCTGTAACAACCTTTTTTCTGAACTGGCTTTGGACTTACATCAAAAGGTGAAGATCCCAGGAGTCCCAGGTTCCCCAGTGCTAACAGTATTAGCACTGGATGCACTTAGCTGTTCCTTGCTCTATTTTGGGTGTCAGTGACATCCTTAGCTGAAGCTGGTGAGGAAGAGCTGTGATCTGTGATCTCAAGGGGTGAAAATGTAGTTTAGCTCATCTACAAGAAAGTAAGAACGAACTTTGCCAATATTTGAAATGTCCAGCTACTACCAGAAGCCTGGAGACATCTTTCCTAATGAAGGGTGAAATTGATATTATCAGTTTTACCCTATACCCTGTTGTAGGTCTTGATATAAAAAGAGTCCTCAATCCCTGCACCCCACCCAAAACCCAAAAACAAACAAACAAACAAACAAAAAGCAACCAGTGAAACTTAAAAAGTGGACATTAATGTCTCAGAAATTTGCACAGTGAATATTAAACAGAGCCACAAAGCGCTTTGTGCCTCTGCCCAGAACCAAATGGGGTTTCTTCCTTATGTGCACTGATTTTTCTGCTGCTAACGCTGGGTTTAACTCCTAAATTGCAGAAACTGTTTTTCTAGGCAAGTGGCAGAACAATACATATAGGAATGATCTCCAAGGACA
This sequence comes from Rhagologus leucostigma, assembly GCA_013397725.1. Classification (NCBI taxonomy): domain Eukaryota; kingdom Metazoa; phylum Chordata; class Aves; order Passeriformes; genus Rhagologus; species Rhagologus leucostigma. Next base: position 236,303 of record VZTD01003229.1, on the reverse strand, counting down.
CAGAAGGAATTTAGGCATCCCCTTGCTGTTGAAAGTCAACCATCCCACCACCCTTCATGCCGCTGGAAATGTTTCTTGTTACACAGAGGATCTCAAAGCCAAAACTGAGGTTATGTTCTTCACCGGAACAAAGATCTGCCTGGGTGCAATTACAGAAGTTTATGTTTGCAGTCAGAGGAGAAAGGCAGTAAGTCCAAAGCTTCTCTGACTTCAAAGAAAAATAAAACGTGCTTGTGGCAGTCCAACATGGGGACACCAGCTTTAAGCTGCCCCTGCTGCATGATGTATACAGAGAGTGAGAAAGCAACTTTCCAGACAAGCCAGACATCTGATAGCTTCCCATGTCTGCTGTACATTCTGCTATATATAAATGCACAGTAGAAAACCTTTTAAAGTGCTGAACATAAGCCATGCTGGCTTTGTGCAGCAATACCAACTTTAAACTCCCACTAGGAACTTTCTATCCAGGCTTTCCTAAGGATGAAGGAAGTTGCAACGACACCAATGCCTTTTGCAAACTGCAGTTGAGTTTATTCGCCACTGCAAGCCCGTCTGTGCTGCTTTGTTAGGGGGAGAGAAGGCCCAGGTAGCTCTGGAGCTGTCCTGTCCCTGTCCTTTGTCTCCACAGACTCTGAAATGTTCAAGTGATGATCTGCAAATGTACTTAGAGAAATTCTGCTTCTCCACAAGGATTTGTCTGCTCGAAGACTTTGTGCCGCTGGTCGCAAGGTTCACTTTGTCACTGCAGTGCAGTGCCAGTTTTGTTACCTCACCTCGCAGGGCAAAAGCCAGTCCTGCCTCCTGACCCTCTTCCTTTATAAGAAAAGGTTTGTCCAAACACTGTCCTGAGGCAAATTCTCCCTGTTAGCCCCCTCATTTTGTGGATGAGATGACCCATTCATCATCTGCACCAGAGAAAGCAGATTCCTGGATGTGCTTCTGCTCACTGAGTGCTCACACAGAAATTCACCTGAGTGCAAACGAAGTATTTTGAGATCCCAGTGAAGCAGATCCCAGTCTGTGGCTGACCTGCTTAGCTTAGCAATAAAATAGCTTTGTTTGCAGTGTAAAAGGCATGCTGGGTTCTGCCAGGCTCAGGCACATCTGCAGAGCCCACCACTGGTATTTAATTATCAATTCTATTGCTGTTTTACAAACCAGGAAAGAAACTGAATTAGTGATATATGACTCTACCTCTTTCTCAGCTTCTGTAAAACCTCATCTCTTTCACTCAGTTTTTCTCAACTCTGAGATCCTCAAGTCTCCTCATGCTTCTGAATGAGGCAGTGCCTACCTGAGCCTCCTTCTTCTGATTTGCCTCACACTTATTTTTCTGCTCCTGTTGTTGGGATTCAAAGCATCTGGTGACATCCGACAACATTTTGGTATTAATACTCAGTACTTAATATTCGGTAGCTCTCCAAGATGTACTTCTGGGAGGACAGAGTCCCCAGCTGTTCCCCTGGGCCAGTCCGTGATCTATGCACAGGGAATATCCGCTTCTGAGGTTGCACTGAGATGTTGTATCCTTCTGGGTAGTTTTGAAGGGAAAGGTGTTAGCTGTCATGGAGAACCTGAATTTTTAGCACTGTCGGGGTGGAGACAGGGCAGCAGAGCTCCTCTCTAGCCCTCTGAGCCCAACCAGCTGCTGTTGATTTCAGGTCTGCTCTGTACCTGGACTCACCTCAGTAGCTGGGCTTCCACCTATCCCAGTGCAGGAAGTTGACGGTGCTGTGGCTTCCTGGGGACCAGGGTCTACTTTCATGTTCTCCGTCAGTGTTTTTGAAACTTCTATTTCTTTGTGGAGGAGTTGGGCCTTTGTTTCAGACAATACAGCTCTTGACCTTCCAATACTCCACTGCCCTGGTAAAGAGACCCAGCATTGACATTAGACAGGTCCTGCTTAGCTCTGTGGGGGAGAAATGTTTTCCTGCTGCTGCCCCTTTGGAGCCTGACTCTTTGCATGCTGTTAAGTGCTGGTCTTCAACAGATACCTGGAGAAAGTCAGTGGTTTGGATCTATTACTGGAAAAAAATCTGTAGCTGGTTAGCTGGTCATGCAAATTGTATTGTCGCTACACTTATTAAATATCTAATTATCTCCTTTGGAACATAAGCACCAGACCTGACCTCTGTTTCTCCTACCTGCTGAGGGCAGAGGAAGAGAGTTAAACAAAATACTCTGATCCTTCCAGGAAGTACACATCTGGAGCTGATGGTCTTGCAGAGATGCTGAGCAGCTGCTTGTTTATTAATTCTCTGGAAATCTTTGTCTTGTTTCCAATAAAACACTTTCTGACACAGTTTCACTACATTTCCCTTAGACTGGGGCACTGTTTTTCATTTGTATTCTCTGTTTCCCAGCCAAACATTGCATTACAACCAGGGAAAGCTTGCAGGAATGTAGCAGCATATTGGGGTGGAAAACAAACAGTCCAGGCATATTGCAAGTGTTTCCAAAACAAGCAATGCACCCTCAGCAGGGTCAGAACCAAAGTTCATCTGAGAAGGAACACAAACACACGATGTTTGAGACAGCACAAGTAAGAAATCCCATACAAAGCACTCTGAATTGTGGGGCAGGGAAGCTCCTGCTCACAGGACAAAAGGGGATGGCCCATATTAAAATGTATTTGCCACGTGTCACTTCTGTCTGCTGACATCAGCCACGGTGAGGTGACCACTCAGACACTCTTTGCCTCCTTGGGCAAATGTATTTAATTAAGATACCAAAACCAATGAGAAAGGGACATTTCTCACATGGCTAACTACTGAAATGGAGCCTGTATTTGTGGAGAATCCAATATTTTAGGGACAAAACATATCATCCCCTCCCACTGGAGAATTTCTACCTTGGCTGGCAAAAATACTTTAATGTCACACTGCATTATTTTGGATGAGCTATTGCCAGTTTCTCACTCAATACTTTGATATAATGTGATACACCAGATCCTGTTATGTTTATGTGAGCTGTTAAACCCAGCACAGTTACCTGGAAACACACAAACTACGCTCATGTGAAATATTTGCTAATAATGTTATCAGTCCAGTAACATCAACTTGGAATTTGGTGATCTTTCCACATGCTTCCCAGTGATGATTTACATGGTTTTTTTCCCCCTGGGGATCATCCATCCATTCATTTGCTGTTCCGTAAATCAGTTTTTCAGGAATAAAGTCATCTTTCAAAAATTATGCAAGATCTGCTGCAGGGTAAATACCTGTGCATGTATCGCTATCTGGGACAAACCTCGCTGAGGTTCCTTTTGTTTGTTTGGGTTTTGGGGGCTTTATTTCAGGTGAAATATGTGAAGGAATTACAGAGATGTGGGAATGTCATGTGGAGCTCAGCTTCGGAGGAAACGCTGAGCTGCGTTCAGGGATGATCTTGGCAGGGGCTGAGCCGGGCACGGAATTTCCTGGGGGAGGCAATGCAGGATGGCCCGGGGGCACTGGCATTGCCCATTTCCTATTAAATCACAAGGCACGGTGCTCGTTCCTCATCCCGGACATCCCCAGCCAGCTCCAGCTGCAGGAGGGAAGGGACCAGCCCGTCAGCGGGGCGGGCAGCGGGAGAGAGGGCACAGCTCCCGCATCGTGCACCGAGAGCTGGTCAAACCCAGCTCCAACACCCCTCCAAGGCTGGTTACCTGTGCTGGAGGGGTTTACGTCCCTGCTCCCCGCGGGTTGGAAGTGCCGAGGCTCCCGGAGATGCTCTCGGAGATGCTCCTGGAGGTGCACCCGCGGGGACGGGAGGGGACGCGCGGTGGCGCTGCGGCACCGGGAGAGCACCGCATCATCTTAATCCTCATCCGCATCTTTATCCCCATCCTCATCCCCATCCTCATCCGCATCCTCATCCTCATCCGCATCCTCAGCCTTAGCCTCAGCCTCTTCCACATCCTCTTCCTCATCCTCATCTACATCCTCATCTCACCCTTATCCTCACCCTCCTCCCTCATCTTCATCCTCCTCCTCTTCCTCACCCTCCTCTCCCGCAGCCCCCAGGGCAGCTAGAACCCCTGCAGTATTTTAAGCACGAAAAAGACCAGTGCAAAAAAAGTCATTTCTGCTTTTTTATGAATTTTTTTTTGCAGAAACGCTGCCGGGAGAAACGGAGCGCAGAGTGATCCTCGAGAAGAGCTGTGGTACAAATTAACCAAGTCCTGCCATTTGCAGACTTGTGAGGTTCTGTAAACACACACATAACTTTTTTTTTATTTTCTTAATTTATGGGCAAAGAGGATTTCACCCCACCACTGCAAAAGGTAGGCATTTAGTTTAGATGAACATCTGAATTGGCATTTGCAGATCTCATGAAGTAACTGTAGCACATCTGAAGTAAATCTCAGTAAATTCATCCTCCCTTTCGCAAATCATATTGTCTGTGAATTAAAGGGAATTAAGATGGTTCTGTCTCAGTTTGAAAAATTACAAAATTTGTAATTATGCAAGTTTCATAAAATTGGAAAAAACCTCACCCTATGAATAGCAAACAAAGATAAAAGCAAAAAAGTTCATTAGTGCAGATAGCTATGATCATCATAAATTAAAAAAAATATATATATTTGAAGTATATTAGGCAGAAAGTACTTACTTTTCTCTTTTACCCAACCCAAAATATTTCACAAAAAAACATCAGCAATACACTCTGAAGGCATTCGCAGGTAAGCAGGTGATCCTTTCCAGTTATGTTTTCAAGTGTCTCTAAAAGGCCTGCTCATTCCTGAAGGTTTTGCAGGCAATGCCAGCACAATAGCACCCAAAAAGTTTTGTGTCTGGCAGTGAAGAGGACCAAAAACAGTAGCTCAAAATATAACAAAGGCAACGACTCCCTGGAGATGCTCATTTACAGCTTCTGTCTCCATTTGCCATTCAAGATGAGAGGAAAACCGAAACAAAACCTCAAATAAACAAAACCACAAGCAAACAAACAAACAAACAAACAAACAAGAGGTGTTTAGGGATCAGAAGTCAGTGTTTAAGATCCTGTTTTGTACAGCTGGGTCCCAATTCCCCATTTTTGGTAAAGCTCATCTTTATGTTCAGATAAGTTGGTCAAAGCTAGGAACGACCGCCCTGTTTCTCAAAAGTAAAGCTGGAAAGTAAAATCAAACCTCGACCTAAAATGAAAGTAGCAAGCCCACATACTATCACCACCAACGTTCTCTGTATTTAAGGTGCACTGGGATGAAATGAGCACATCTGCTTTGTATCAACAGGCGTTTGGGGTTCATCTCCACACACAGAATGTCCCAGCCCTGTACCACACAGGCAGGAAGGGTTTTACTGCACAGTAGTGGGAGCTTTGTGATGTTATTGAACACAGCCCTATCTGCTCACAACGCATAGGAATGTTTATGTATAGGCTGTTTATGGCACTGACTGTAAAAATAGAGGGCAAAAAAGGGCCAGAGGAAGTCATTTTCTGTGCAGAAGCTTAGCAGGTACAAGATGGGCAAAATGGATTTTTATCCTCAAATGTACTTCAGCCCTCCATGCAGATGGCAGGGTTTGTACCAAGGAATGGGAGTGCTGAAAGAAAGAGACGAAGTACAAAGCTCTAGGCTTTTTCCTTGTTTTCCAGAGCTCCAGAGGAACCAAAGGAAATGAGATATGAACTGGCTGTTCTGACTTGTGCTGGTGATCAGGCAGGGACCAGGTGGCTCTTGTATGTCTTAACCAAAAATATCACTTAATCCTTATTTTCCCCCTGAGCACTGGGGACAGGGAGCAGAGCTGAGGCCAGGCCTTCAAACCAGCCACGTTAACACTACATGGAAGTGGGAACACCAGCTTTTCTCCCAGAAATATGAACCACCAAATGTCTCTCAGTCCCTGTTTGATTTTTAGGTGGAATTGTTTCTTCCTCTCCACTCCAGCTGGGCAGCGCATGAACCTGAATCAGGCTGAAGGAGCTGGTAAGGCTTCAAGCTGGAACAGAAGGTGGTCTCCTGTCAAAAATCAAGCAAAGATAAGAACCCAGTATTACCTTTCAACTGGATTTGGAACAATTATTCCTGCAAAAGAACTGAGGCTGGAAATTTCATCCGTTTTGCTCTGCAGCAAGCATGGGTTTGGGTTGGGGTTTTTTGTTGCTGTTTTGGCTGTAACGAAGGAATATTGTATGTCTTTGGAAATATGAAAGTCAGACACATATTTGTCATCGCCTGGTTGTCCGGAAGCCTTTTGGAGAAGCAGAGTCAGACACAGAATATGACAAATCTCTAAACCAAGGCTGACTGAAGGGGTAAGGTGCAGTAAGAGGTGTCTGCTCTTTGAGCTTCTGCAGAGTTTTTGCACGAATTGCACCAGTACAACATGGCCCTTACCCCTTCTGCTGTGTTGATTTATTCTAATCCGCTTTACTATCAAACTGTCCCAGTACCAGCAGTTCCTCAGGACAGCCCCCAGCAACTGGCTCCAACGGGGAATCCCTCCTTAATGAGCGTTCACCCGTGTGATACTTCCCAGCTTTTCCGTTGTGGACTTGTCCTTCTAGAACGGTCTTTCTACATTTCAGTAATATATTGTCCCCATCGACTTGCTGGCAAACGTCCTGCTTTTTGATGTATCCCAAAAAAAAAATTGTTTTATTGTTAGATTTTGAACCCTTCCTCCTCAGAATCGTTTTTGGCCAGCTTTATTATGGCTTCACATTCAGCTTGCCAGACGGTTTATTATCTTTTCTGCAATCTCCATTTGGACTCCACTTATTGAAGGATGTCTTTTATACTTCTAATAACCTCTTTAATTTGCTTTTAGCCATGCTGGCTTCCCTTCTTGTCCCTGGTTCTCTTAGACTCCAGGAGTGCTGGACTAGGCTCTGAACACTCTCTCTGAAAAGAAAATGTATGCAACTCCTTGAAAGAGGACAGAATTTTTTTTTATATAGTAAATTTGAAACTGAAATCATGCCCACCCTGTAGCAGAAAATAAAGTTCAAAGTAACTTGCTCCCTCTTAGACTCTCCCTTAGAGTCATCACAGTTTTCCAGGATGAAAATGGAAGCATCTGCAAAGCTGAGACAGAACACCTTTCATGTGGAGATCCCTGTGAGCCAGCAAGATTTGAGGATGAGATTAAGTCCTTCAATATGCAAAATATCTACTCACAGGTCCAAAAGGTTTAATCAGATCTCATGGAGTGATGCAAGTTGAAAGGATTTAACATGCTTGGGAAAAAATACTGTGCTGTTAATAGTGCGGGAAGTTCTGAAGTGAATAATTCTCAAAGCACGTGCACGGAGCTGGCAAAGATTGTGCCCTTAAAACAGTGGTCAAGAGGGAATGTGTGATTCAGTAAATCAGTCAAGCAAGGAGCTTTCATCTTTGGAGTCCTGGTTTATGACTTACTTAAGGCGTTAATTATGAATGTCTTGGGTATCCATCCCTCACTTAATTAATCTCCACACTTATGTGAAGTGTGAATCCAGATCACAACCAAAAGCTCTCCCAGCACAGACGGCCCCACCCGAATGGAGGAGAGGGAAAGCTGCTGCAGGGTTTGGACAGGGTGGGAAGACAACCTGAGCCTGAAGGTGTGCAAATACCTGTGCATTAGAGAGAGTAGAGGATTTGGCTTTTTCCTCCAGCAGTGTCTTCCAGCTCTCAGGCTCCTGATCGAAACAGGCACCCTCAGAATGACAGCACAGCAAAACATCCCACCAAAGGAGGTTTTGCGGGTTTTAGTGTCCCCCCTACTGAAATTCCATTGATGAAAGGAAAAGGAAGCTGAAAAGAGCAAGAAAGGTCACATGAAAGTGAGAGAGAACAGAGACAGAGGAAGAACTGGATACCAAGAAGAGAAATACATAAAATAGAATTAAAAAATATAAAACTAGACATTGACATGTCAGAGGCAATTAGATTTAAATGCTTCAGGACATGGAGTTTTCTCATAAAGTACATTAAGTGGGGAAACACTGGCAAACACGGTTTCTTTCACTGCACTACACAGAGCACTCACTAATTAAAAATAAGTAAATCAAAACTTAGATTTCTCTGCACATTCTGGTCTTGTTACCAGTGTAACTTGATTTTTAAAGATTTTTGATGTCTTCCAAAGCTTTTTAAGTTACCATTCTTTTCAACCAGCTTCAGCATGAACATTCTTCCTCTACAATTAGTCTTGCACATGAGTTAAGGATCTAATTCCATAATGAACTCATCAGGTTGTGGAAGCTTCCACAGCTATCATTTATGCAATCCATTTATTACTGAAGAGGCAGAGGTGCACACACACATTATTGAAAAGCATTACTAACCACTGTAACAACCTCTAAGCATTTTTTAAGAACTTTATGGTTTAGTTTTTCTGTCCACAGTCAAGCTTTAATTAAGACTGTAGTTAACTGAGGCCTCACGGGCTATGTTTGGGTCATTTTCAATTTGGAAGCTCGTCTGTGTCTATATTCTAGATTGCTACAGCACAACAATTTTCAGAAGTTAAAATTTTCTAACCGGGGATTATTACATGGAATATCTGACATATTTTTTTCGCACCTGAAGGACGGAAAAACAGTATTTCTCATGTAATGCAATCTTTGCCTGCAGACCCACTGAATTTCGCCCTGAAACTCCAGGCAAAGATCATGCTTGATGAATAATCACAGGTTTAACATCCTCAGTCCAACTTCACTCCTGCTCAACATTTGCACCAGATAAAGTATAGTTTAAAAATTAATTTGAGCAAAAAATATTTCTTTGGAATGAACACATGAATAGTTTTATCATGAAGAGTTTTTTTCCTGGCTGTGAATGCATAAGTTTTACTACTTAGAGTAAAGCTATGGTTTCACTATTATTATTTTAATAGAGGCTAAAACAATATTTCCACTCTCCGAGCAGAACCAAATGCATTACAGAGGCATCTGTTTATAGCTGTCAAAGGTCTGGCTTCTCAGCAGGTGTGAAATCACCAATAACTAACATACCTGCAAATTCCAGTCACGTTTTTATATGGAAACAGTCTGGCTGATGATGCAGGAGTGAAATGTAGACGAAAGGCAGGGGTTTTTCCACCAAAGACCTGGCTAGAGTTCAACAGATAACCCAGAACAAATCTCTTTTGCAGAAATACAGTTACTGTGAAAGAACAGTAAAATATGTATTTGCCATATCACCCTTAGGGTTGTTGAAAAAACTTGGAAACGTGCTGCTTACTAGCTCAGCACTGGAATTCAAATTGAAAGCATCTCTTTTTATTTCATTAAGACTTCTGATTTGGCTTTAATTTCCTAACTTTTCATGACTAGATTTCGAGTAGTGAGCGCTTGAGAATGTTGTTATTTTTAGCTACTTTTTTTTTCCAGTTAAGGTTAACCAAAACCTAGCTTTCTACATCTAATTTCTTCTCCTTGCTGCAAGCTCTGTGTGTGCAGACACAGATAAACGATCGTGGCTTCAGCTCTCGTAAGTGCCGTAGAGGAACAATTTCACATGCCATTACCTTTAGGCCTCTTTGGACACAAGAGCATAAAGTTGCAGCTGCATTGTAAAATTGCAAAGCTAAAACGAATCTCAATTTTTGTTTTACTTGGAAGCCCGTGGACAATCTTTGGTTCGGAAGTCGACCAGAGGAAGGATCACATAGTGACAGGACAAGGGGAAATGGCTTCAAAATGAAAGAAAATGGATTTAGGTTGGATTTTAGGAAGCAATTCTTCCCTGTGAGGGTGGGGAGGCCCTGGCACAGGGTGCCCAGAGAAGCTGTGACTGCCCCTGGATCCCTGGAAGTGTCCAATGCCAGGTTGAATGTCCCAACCTGGGATAGTGGAAGGTGTCCCTGCCCATGGCAGGCGGTGGCACTGGATGATCTTTAAGGTCCCCTCCAATCAAAGCCGTTCTGTGATTCTGTGATCATGAATTCATTGCTCTTGAGCCCCTTGTCATTCAACACAAGGAGATAACACTTGTATCACTTCATCTGGATAGCTAACGTGGCTTCCCACTCTACATGGGAAAAATAAAAAGGAGAACGTCTTAAAAAATACAAAATTCATACAAATGAGTGGGTGCTTAAAAAAAAACCCAAAACAAAACAAAAAAAAACCCCAAAAAACACAGAGGGATTTTTTTTTTCCCCACTCAGATTGAAACATCACTCACCAAAATGCAATGTTTCAAATAGTTCATACAGTCCAACCCAAACATAGACAAAAATTCCACAGTCCCCATGAAAGTTTGCTTTTTTAAAAATCTCTTTTGAGTCTACACCTCTGCCTGTTCTGTGGGGGCACCACGAGGCAGGCAGAGGGGGATACTGCTGCAGGGTGTTAAGGGTGGCAGCTTAAATAAGAGCCATCACTATGTAAATAGTTTGACAGTCATTTCAGTTGCATTTCTTTGTGATGGGGACAGACATCTGATGGCCTTATTTCCACATGAGGGAAACACATATTTTAATAATCTCATCATTTTTCACCAGCAGGCTATGAATATTCAATAAAAAATATATTTTCTAAAATATTTTTTATCCTGGCTTTTTTCCTTCCATATTAAAATAAAAATGTGGGAAAAGTCATAGTTGCTTGCTCTACATTCCCATTATTCTGTCTGTATTGAATAATACTAAAACTATTCAATAATCACAAGAAATCTTGGGTGGCAACCACCAGATCTCACAACTTTTGTTCTGCTCTAAATGCTCATCCTTAAGGACTTAAAAAGAAGACCAGAAAGTGGTAAGCACCATTGCTTTATCTGTCGTGTTATCCTCTGCTCTGTGACTGGTTGACACAGAATAAAAGATGGTATAAACTCTACTAGCCTGACACCAGAAGAAGAAGATTGAGTACAAAGTTAATCAGAAAAAATTACTTTCATTCCTTTATCAGACTTGTAGTCCTCCAAGACTGGAGTAGCACAGGAATTGAGGTCCATGCTGATGCTCAGCTGCTGCTCCTTAAGATTTATACGTGGGCAATGATGACAGATTTGTTGTGCCTCTACAATGCCAACTGAATATGTAAATAGATTAAGGGACATCAATCTAGAATCCACCAGGAACTGCAAATATTTAGGAATTATTCTTACAGCAGTCAGTGGAAGTATTACGACAATTTTAATGGATGTAGTACAAGGTTCAAGGACAGGGAAATAAAAGGTTTTGTTCCTGTGGCTAACTTACACCTGTTCTGACTTCTGCTATGAGGTTGTTTTTTTTTTTCCCCAAGCACTTAACAGGAACAAATATTTGTATAGGTGCTACACAATCGTGCTATGGGGAAACGTTGAATTACAAACTCAACTTCATTCCTGAGAAATTGTAATTACTGCCCAGGAGAGTGTGCAGCAAGAAGCTGCTTCCTCTCCGGTGTGGGAACCAGGAGTGTGCTGTGCACCTGATCAGAAAAAGAGAAATAAATCCCTCAAATAAAAGAAAAAAAAAAAATTCCCACAACCAGAGTACTCACACAGATTCACACCAATATGTTTGGGATTTCAGAGTTCTGCACAGATGTCAGATAGGGGACTGGGATAAGAGGGACCAGTGCCTGGTAATTATGATTACATGAGCTGACAGAAAGGAAATTTGAGTTTGGAAACTCTCTCCCAAACCCAGAGGCTGGAAGAACACCTCCTGTTTAGCAGAAGCAATCCCTTTCACTTCCACAGTACGGCTCCAGATAACACAGGTCACATGCAAAGGGCAGGATCATGTTTTGCTGTTTCCTCAGGAATGTATCAAGAGTTCCACAGATGTGCCATCATCACCCCAAAACATTTAAAAAGCCCTCAACTATATGTCCAGCCTTGAAATTCCCGAGATATGCTAAAAAGTAGACCTAAAATCAATAAATGCTTAGTTTTTTGATTTTCCCAACCCCACTCACAGTGTGTAAAATTCACGAATTTCAAAATCCAGAGGGGGGCAAAAATTCTTTTCTAATAAAAACTCAGGTGAAAATCAGATTTCAGTCCATATTGTGAAATTCATGGAGCCATTCAGCTGTGGCAGGGTGGCAGAGTCCAGCTGGATGAGAGCAAGAGCTGAGTGGCCGGCCAAAATTTCTTCTTGAAAGCCAGACCAGCCTGCAGTGGAGCCTTCATTCTTCCCATCTTCTACATCAGGTAAAGCCAGCCCAGAGTGAGCAGGAGATTTTGGTTACAGATGTAAAAACCAAAGCGCTCTCTCTCAAAAAGTGCTTCCATGTAGGTGCATTCTGAGCAGCAGCATTTACAGGATCACAGCCTCTGTGTGAGTTGCTGCTTTTCTCTGTGGTTGTATTGCAGGAGTAGCAGCAGAAGGGCTGTAACACAGCCGGAGGCCCTTGGAAACCATTCTGATTTACTGGAGTAGCTGCACACAGCCCTGTGGAGCTGCCCCTTGCGCTCCTTTGAGGGCAATCCCGTGCTTAGAAAATTCATCTTTCCTTTTCACACCACCTGGGTCAGGACCCCTGAAGGACTGCGGGCTTTTAAAACTCGCTCTTTGGAGGGCGGAGATGTGCAAAGCCAGCTCCAGGGCTCGGTGGGAGTGCTGATGCTGGGCTTTCCACCCAGCAGGATTCCTCTCTCCAGGCCAGCCCCGGCCTCATTAAGAACAAGTGCTGATTGTACCTATGCACAATCACTGAGGAGGAGGATGAGGGCAAGCAAAGACTTCTTAAACCTTTGCCCTTCTTGCACTTCTGTAGAGAAAATTTGCATATTGCCTGCCCAGATCAAATTCTTAAGAGGTATTTGAACTTTTAACTAAGCAAAGTTTCCCAAAGCGCTGCAATCAAGGGGCTCCATTAAGATGGAGGTGCCTCACTGATGGGAAGCAGACTTCCTGAAGCATTGGAGCATATTTGTCCACAAGGAGAAGGAAAACCTGAGTTTCCGAGCACACAGATTCTTTAGAGAGCAACCAAGTCACCTCTAATGGGCCTGTCCTCTAAATGTCACTGCGGTCCATCCAATATTGGCAATGTGATTATTCTACTTTGGCCATACTGTTTAAATAAGCACAACCTGGGTTATTAATTTCCTTTATCCATTTTGGATTCAGGAGAGTTTCAAATGGACTGAGCATCTCAGGATCACACATTTCCACCTTAGACAGCTCCAAAATCATGGAGCACATCGAATTTCTTGCTCTGCAAGAATTAGAAGAGGCCAAGTCCTTGGTCCACTCTGTGAACAAGTGAAGCTCATTTGGCTTTGAGAGTCATACACTGATTTCTAAGAGCTGTCAAACTGTCCAGAACAGCTTTAAAATACACTGTAGAGCAACAGGATGAAGGTCACAACATATCCTCATAGGAGTGCGGAAGCTGTGATTTCGTGTTCAGTCCGTAATCTGAATTTCTTTAGAAGAAATGGATGTGAGTTCATTTCCTGGTCGTGCTAGTAAAGGACCTCTGTGATTATAAGGCACAGGAGAACCAAGGCTCTATAAATGTGAAGTAATTAACTTTCCTTACCTAAATAACACAGGGGCCTATGTGTTCCTGTTTGAACTACCAGCTCTGACAGTACCAGTTGAAGCAGAGTATAAGTTAATTCATTCAGGGGTTGCAACTGGATAAATAATACAAAACAGTGGCAAATGACACCTCACAAAAGGCATGCGCTGAGTTGGACAGTGCGGACGCTCCTCAAACATGGGGAACTGCCTGCTCCTAACAAGTCTTTAGTTCTGATTAATCATTTGTGATCTGATCAAATGGAAGAAAGCAAGCTGCCTGGTGCTAATGGCTATTTGCCCTTTCTTAACAGCTGACCCAACAACTGGGCAGTCTTCTGGGCTGAGGAACAAATTAATATTCCTCAGCTGACTTGAAGGCATTTTAAACACTGAAACAGGCTGCATATGAGGATGCAGCTAAAAGTAGGTTAAGTAGTAAGCAATTAGCTGCAGATAAACCATGAATTGGTCTGGTTGGATGATAAACTGTAATTTCAGCTTTTGCCTCTTCAGGGTGTTTCACAAACACGATAGGCAGGCTCACACTGAAATGTGAGCAAAACATGACTCTTCTGTTGAGGGAACACATTCTTTCCTTCCTTCCTGCTCTCTAGGAACCAGGGGGAAGGTTTGGTGTGGACACTATATCAAATTTGTACAATCAAGCCCTTCAAAAAATCCAAGGAAAAGAGTCACATTAACACGTGAGTGTTCCATTGGGAAAGGAAAGACATCACCAGTGTGATGAGCAGATCAGACTTTCTGTTTGATATTATTCATTGAAGCAGTTAAAAGTCTGTTCATAAAATCTGATTGATGAGTACTGAAAAGATGATGTCTTGCAGCTACAATTTTTTATTGAAACTAAAGCTTGTATTTCATGTTTCTTTGTCAAGACCGGGGCTTCTTTAGTATTAAAATATACCAAATGCTTACTTCATTGCCTGAATTCACTGAGGGAAATGTCTACTGATGTTTGGAAAGGACTAGAGGCGACACAGAAGTTCAAGAAATGCCAAATGAGGAAAGCATTAATCTGAGGGATGCGAGAAAAAACAAAAGAAACACTAAAAAACTCTTCAGATTATTCTTGTGATTTTTGTTACAAACTATTTCAATTGGGGTCATTTTAAGGTTCAACTGACTTGCACCCCTTGGTTTGAAAGACAGTGTCAGAGGCCTGGCCTACACTTTGATTAGTAACAAAAAAATCTGATCAAACACCCTGGATTACACTGGGGTCAGTGTTAAAAGGAAGTTAAATGAAAAGAGGGTATAGCCAGGGCTGTTTTAATCACTAACCACAACAATACGCTAATTTGAACCATGATTTTACAAGGATTGACTAATTTCCTTTTTTTTCTTTAGTAGTGTTTTTTAGTCTTTGGATGCAGAGACACAGGAGAAGTTCTAGGGGACCTGTTCACTGGGGCCTGTTGCAGCACTGTAAAATGTGAAAAATCCCTCCAGTAATTCTGTTAGCACTTCATGTGTGAAATACATCACCAAATTGTGCATATTTATTTCCTACTACACACACACACAGGAAAAGGCCATTTCTGCAATGATGGAATCTGGGCTACAAAAGAAAACTATTTTTCAGAGACGCAACTTTCACCTTTGTTTTTTTTTAAGCTCTCCAAATTTCATGGCTTGCTTTTGACCTCCAGCTTTGCTGTTGCTCCTACTCCCGTACATAGGCACGCACCTCCCAAAAACCACTAATGAAAGTTATTTATGTTTATAGTGTACTGGACCAAGTCCTGACCTCAGGGTTTTTCTCTGCACGCCAATGCATGGGCAGGGCTGTGGGATTTGCTGCAGGCTCGAGCTGTATTCCATCTTCTCTCTAGTCATGGCCACATGTGAACCTGTGTTTCCCAACATCTGTTTTCAAAATCAAGGTTTTTTTTGTCTAAAGTGGGTTCTGGAACACACTCTGATAGTCAGATAGGGACAGGAGCGTTTTGGAGCTGGTCCTTCTCCTTATCACAGTTAACAACAGTGAAAATGGTTAGCAGGAAAGTTAACTGGAGGTTTAGTACCTTAGTTCTGGATTACCAATGGAAAAATGACCTCACCTTGATAGCATTTTAAGGAGGCGTTTACAGGAGAAATAGAATAGATAAAAGTGCTCTTTGTGTATTTCCCTTGTACAAAAACCTTACACAGTGTAATAAGCATTTAATAAATATATTTATAGAAGTTTACTATAGTTGAATAGAATTTAATTATAAAGGCCTGCAGTAATTAAAACACTTCTACCCTCAGCAAAGAAAGGCCAGCTAAGAGACTGTCAAATAACACAGAATGAAATAATTTCTTTTTTTAACCATCCTATAGATCCTATGCATGTGATGTAATTCTCTGTCCAATTCCACAGAGAAGGTATCATTTCCTATTAGAGTCCATGGGGTGTTTGCATATACGTTTCCTTTCACAGACTCCTTAGCATAGCCAGAAAATTCATTTTCTCTGTATAAACTGAACGGTGGAGCTCTTTTTCCTCTGAAGCCGTGCGATGTCTTTCACCACAAAAACAGCCTGACTCTTATTTTGGAGCCTATTTCCTTGCATATGGCTTCTGGGTGGAGGCATATCACTGCACTATTTAACTGGTATATTGTCATACAGTGATTAATTTCTCCTTTATTTTCAGCACGAAAATCTGTGGCTCAGACCCCCATGTGGTAAAATAATAGGCTGAAAGATTAGCCACCGCCACCATCTGTTACCTGTCCGTGACTTCACCCACTTTTTCAGGGGCCAGTTGCAATTTCAAAATCTGTCATTGAGTGAGTCTATTTTCTTTCACGTTATTACCTAGATGGCTTCAGTAATTCTGCCTAAATGGGGCCTGAAAAAGAAATGCTGAGAGCAGTGAATGCAGGCAATATATTTGCATAATGCAGAGGAAGAGGGAGTGCTGAGAGAGGAAATTCTCAGGGCTGGTGTCTCCCGTCAGTGTTTACAGGAGGGTGACTCCATTGCCTGCTCTGGAGTCACTCTGGAGAGCCATGAGAGAGAGAAATGAGGTTTTCAGCATCCCACTCCTCACCAAAGTCATCTGTTGTGTACAAGGAGTGAGAGATAATAAACCATTTCTTCTTTTAGTATGCCTGTCTATCGCATGCTGATTTTGTTAGACGGGTGTTTGGATATTTGAAATTATTATGTCCAAAACACAGAAAGTAAAAGGGACAGGGAAAGAAAGAAGGATAAGGAAAGCCAAACGAAAAGAGGAAGAATATCTTTTAGGAAAGCATGAAGGGGAAGTCAATAAAAAAGTATCCTGTGATCAATATCCCCATTAATTCCCGTGACTGATGGGCTCCAAGCCACATTCACGTGCCTTGTAAATCTGGCATGCAGCCCTTCAAACACATGGCAGTGTTTGCAGAGGAACCTTTGCCATTTGAGGGCTCAGCACTGGGGGCACAGCACGCTCTGGCTGCACAGAGCTCTGTGAAAAGCAGGAATCATTCTCATGGATCAACGTAAGGCAACCAAGATTTAGCCTGTGGCAAATCCTACTGAAAGCAGCAAGAATCCATACTTCCACTCTTCTTTTTTTTTCCTCTCTTTTTTTTTTTT
>VZTD01003229.1:145164-219263 GCA_013397725.1 Rhagologus leucostigma | reverse complement strand
TTTCTTTTTTTTTTTTTCCTCTTTTTTTTTTTTGCTATGGGAGACACTGCAAGGGCAGAAGCTGTGTTTCTGTATTTTACCAGCAGCAGCTTTGCAAACACTACTGCTATTTCTGAAACAGAAGCAGAAACAAATGGCATTTCTTATAGCAGCCCTTTTTTGGTTCCCATTTGAGCAGGGAAATAACGCCTACCTTTGTGCTTTTAGACAAAGTTGTATTTAGAGGTGCCCTCTTCCTTCTCTGCTTCTGCATGCAAGTTCTAACTGGGGACCACCCTCAAGGCTGCAAAGTTCCCCTTGTTTAAACTTTGCCATGAACAGCATGGCATCAATAAAGAATGACAATTTTCTACGATATATGTAAAATGCTAAACTTCAGCAATGCAGTGAAATTTCACTATGGAAATTTTACTTTTGAGTGAGAAATTGCTTTATTCCAGGCTATCTTAACACTTATACTACAGCACCTGCCTGCGTTAATTCTTTTCGTTTTACACAAGCAAAGAAAAATGTTTAACTTAGCTGAATGAATGCTGAAGTGATTGGCCTGCATTCGCCCCACAAGCTGATTCAAATCACACATGCTCTGAGCCACTGAGGTGTGGGCAGACTACAACCAGAAAATCCCACTCTCCCCCTTAGCCTGGCCTTGGGTTTCCCTGCCTGGAACTTTCCCTGTCAGCTTTGCTTTCTAGGTTAGATTTGGGGCATCCAACACCAACTTCTGTGCTTGCAGAGCGGCGAGCACAGCATCGGAACACAACAAACAAAAACCCCGCGGAGGCTCTCCATGCCACATGGAGGGAGCTTTGTTTTCTGGATCCATCACTTGGATTGTTCCCTGTGGGGTATCAGGCCAGATTCCCAGTGGGAGTAAACAGCTCAGCCTGGCTGTGCGTGACAGAGCTGCCCCCAAAATGAGCTACTAGTGTTTATGCGCAGGAACAGCCTCAATGTCACTCTCACGTCTGGCTCAGGATTCAGAAGACCATAACTGTTTGACATAACCCACGTATTTGTTATTTTAGGGGGCTGGTTGGAAGGAGATGGCAAAGGTTTAGGAGTCAATGATCTCCATCAGCTCTACAAACAAGGCAAGACTGCTGGGCTTTGTTTTCTTTTGGGAACTTTCCAAGCATCAGTACTTTGCAAGTTACCCCCATAGGCAATTCAGTGTCTGTTTCAAGTTAATGTGCTTTGTTTTTCAGGCCACAAATAAAATCAGAACAAAGTAAAAGTTCACATTTGTTTGAAAACAACCCAAACTGTGTATCGTGTGAAAAGAAAGGTGAAAAGAGGGTCAAGGAAGCTGGGAGTAGAGAGGGCATGGGATAGGGAAAATCTCTCCAGAGGAGGGAAAGTGGTTTTTAATACACAGAAAAAAGAATACACTGAAGAGAGGAGAAAGAGATAATAGTAAGAACGTCTGCATGAAAATAGCTCTGAAATACTGTAGCTCTCTTTTTCCTAGTGAGGTTCTGGTCTCACTCCTAAGAGGGTCGAAGGGACTGAAACTACTCTCGTATTTCCATTGCATTAGAGACACATGAAGCAGATGACATCAATAAAACCACGATACCAGGCCAAATCCTGCCCTTGATTACAGTCATTCAACTAATTTAAGAACCTTGTTCAATGTAACCTTTTAATTCTCTGATTCCTGAGAAAGCCACAGCAACAGTGGAGGACTTGCATTAATCAGGCGTCAAACACACTCATACCTTTGTTAAAACAAACTTAACCATAGAAGGATTCTGAGGGATTTTTCCTTTTTTTCTTGGTAACAGCAAAGATCTGTTTCCAGATCTGGGAATGTGATGCTGTGATAGCTGATTTTCCCCCCTACATTTATGCTTTCATGCCACAGCTGTTGTCTCCAGGATGGCAGCAGAGTTAGGCTGCTCAGTTGGTTCTTGGAAAACCTATTTTTACAATGCCTGGGCCTGTTTTTACAGTCCTCCACCCCTTAACAAATACTGGCTGAATCTGGAAACAGCGATCCCCACCTGGCAGGTGGGGATTACACTTTCCCCAAAACATAAATAGGGCAAAGCAAAAAAAAAAAAAGAAGAGTATGCTTCAGTGCTGAGCTCTTTTCTGGACTGACAGGTTTTCTCTCCTGTGTTGGATTTGTGAAGTCACCCTCAGAAATTTCCACTGACTACCATGGCAACTGCAATGGGCCAGTAGTAGCCATAGCGATGCCAGATGGTGAGAAGTTATGCATATGACTGCCACAGAGAATTGCTCACTGAATCCTGAATTCAGATGAGTGCACTGGATCCAAAGTAATCAGAACTGAGCACAAAGGCAGGCAGGGAACAACTTCCCCCCAGTACAAAACCTAGTTAAAAATAAAAGAAATATTTTGTGAGAAGTTAAAGCAAGATAAAACCATATTCGGTGGTACAACCACTTATTCACTATCAGTGGGGTAGTTTCACCCACTCACTGGGCAGGTTCATCTTGCCACGAAGACATCAGAAGAGAGAAAAAGAGACGAAAAAGGCCAGAAGAGCTGATTTGACTAAGATGAATGCTGAGCAGTGGAACTGGTGGGCTCAATGAACTCTAAATAAGAGATGAAACCTTTGAAATCCGAGTCACCACCTCAAGACTGGCTTCAAACCCATGGTGACCCATAGCCATCACAATACATGGGTGAGGTTTCGGTATCCCCCTGCCTTTATGTTCTTAATCCAGTTAAGAACCGTTTTTCACATCAAGCAATTAAAAACCCAAACCTGCGCTCTCAGACAGCTGGAAGACATGAAAAAACCTAAATCTCATTTGTGACATTGAAAGCAATTGTGTCCTTGTCAAAAGCCTGAGATTAAGAGGGCGAAGACTTCCTTCCCACACAGCTCTAATAGTGAACATCAGTGCCTGGATATTACAATGTCTTGGGGTGACTCTATCATGTGTATCCCCTATCATGCTCTATGCCCAAAAAGTAATATTGTGCCTTTTGTGTGACTTTAAACTGAGCTTGATTAAAAAAAAAAAAAAAACAGATGAACTTTCCAAAGCAGCTTCTCAAGGACACAGAGATTACACTCCTTAGTTGTTGTCTGACTGCGGAAAGGCACGAAGGGAGCACCCTGCTTGCTTTTTCTTCAGCCAGCTGGTTTTTTTTTCCCTGTTGGCGTAGTCGGCAGGATTCGAAGGAAAGTGAAAAAACTTGTACTAATTACATCTTGGTTGGAATTTAACTACTTTGTTTTGGGTTAAAGTAGTTACCATGTTGGTTGAGTTCATAATGTCTCTCTTGCTTGAGGTACTAAAGTTTTTCTGGTCCCCAGGCCTGTTTGAGGTACTACTGTCTTTCTGGTCCCTAGGCCTGTTTGCTTATCCACAAATTGCACGGATTTTGTCCCTGGTTCGTAACTTTTACAGAGCAGGGGCACGAGTCCGGATTTTTATTTTGCTGTGCTCGGTGATAATCATTTATAAGAAGTTAACAGAGGTATTGGCAGTTGTTCAAAATGTGTATCATTGGTGGTTTCTCCGTCCTAATCCCAGTCCTAGTTTCAGAAGCCTGTTTTGGGGGTTTATTAGTAATTGCACCCAGTTTGTTAGAGGAGGAGGAGACGGGGTTTCCCAGCCTTTCATCTCCCTCCCCTTTAAATTTGATACATTATCTTTTGAAAGGGTTCAGTTTCCCCTGGATGTTAAAGAGACCACTCTCCTGGTATTTTATCTGGTAAGCTTCCTCTATATGGTTTGCAGCTTGTCTAGAATGAGGGCTCAGATTTCCAGAATGACTGAGGAGACACCTGACCCAGAGGTGGAAGATCCTGAGTGGGGTGGAGAATGGGAGGATATGGGCCACATCCTGAAGAAATTCTCTGACCCGATAATTTGCAATTACCCCCCTGAACAAATTCAGAAACCAGCTGAGGTGGGGAAATATCTGAAAGAGAAATACAATGACAATTCTAATGAGAAACAGCTCATTGCAATATGCTGGGCCTTGGCATATGCCTATCGCACACTGCTAGGTACTGTAGAGCAGCAGGTGAAAGCAGAGGAGCAGAAAGATAAACCAGCAGACATCCCAGTCACTCAGGCTGCAGCCAAACCAGAGGGAGAAACTAAGCCATTGACAGTTGCTCCTGTCACGAGGAAGAAACGCACAACCAAAACTGATCGTCCAGTAAAAGATGATGATGATGCAGGGGAAGGGTGGTTGCAACCTGGTTTTCTCTCAGGGGCTATATTACTAGATTTTGGCCAAACCGGCACATACAAGGAGGAAAGCCAAGGAGAAATTCCATGAACGTGTTGTCACCTGGGATAAGGAAGGTGGCAGAACAGAGAAATTTTTATTGCTTCTGTAAGCTGTGGGACTACTCTTTGCGCTATTTTTGTTTATTTTTTCTCTCTGGAAACAACTCAGAAAACTCTGCTTGTGCAGAAAGCACAATAAATGTAGGCTTCACCATGCAGGGAAAATTTGGAATTCTCCAGTTATTTCCTTACCCAAGCATTTTATTTCCTCTGCAAGTGACAGAGAAAAAAAAATCCTTGCCTTTCAGAAGCCCCCTCGATAGAAACAACGAAGAGATGCAATTGAAAATCAAAGCAGCATTTTAGATAGTTTCCTTTCATGACAAAGTTTCAAGGTTCTCTGTCAAGAAGCAGTGTCAGGCAGGGAGAAAAGCATACAACACTCTTTGATGATTTAAAAAAATAATAGAAAAAGAGCCATTTCAGTAAAGCTGCAGTAAGACAAAAAGGAAGTGTTTCTCACTATGGATGCAGCCAGAGGAGCAGCCAACGTGGTGAGATCAACAACAGCTTGAAAATGTTTCTCCACACACAAAATGAACACATGAGAGAATATATTTTTGTGCTGCTTTTAGGATTAGTTGACAGATGATCTCCCCAGATGAGCTGGTCACCTACGTGATGTGTCAATAAATTTATTTCCACAAGGAAGGATGCTGATATAACAGCAATTTTGAGCAAAGAAAATCACACCGAACCATCGATACTTTAAGTTCAGCAGCTGGTCTTGCATGGTTGCTAACAAACGCAGGCGAAGACACCACACTGATTGCAGCAGCGAACTGAACTCATGTCTCACGTTGGCTTGGAGATGCAGTTTGACAAGTGCTGCTCAAGCAAACCTGAGCACGTCAGCCATTTCCCAATGATTTACTCGCCACAGTCGCTCATAACACAAAAGCCAGCAATCAGTCATTAGCACGCAGTGAAGGAAGCTTTCCCAGGGTATTATGTATCATGTTTGGACAGTTAGAACTCACAACTATTATTTATTCACACCACCATAAATTATTCTCCTCCAGATGAACCTGAGTCACGTAAATGCTGACTTGGAAACTACCAGAGGCCTGTCCTTTCCTGCAGCGTGTATTTTTCCTTTCTAATAAACATCCTGCCTAAAAATGGAAAGCCAAAGTGAAACTGAGGTGTTTAAAATCAATGCCCTGGAGGCACTTTGGTTAACATCTGCTGTGTCCCTTTTAAGGTTCTAAATTTGTCGAGTGCTAAAGTCATCTCAGCACTGCAAAACAGCATCACTGGTGCCTGAGAGTAACTTTCATGCTGGTGTAAGCATCAAATTATTTTTCACAGGCTTTTGCCTCTCTCTTTTTTTTTAATTTTTAATGCATATTTTGTCCTGTCAGACAATACCCAACCAGGCACTCTAGACATGCACTGTAAAACCAGTGCAGGTTATGCAAATCTCCTGATGGGCACTGATGTCGTTCTGTGGACGTGATTTAAACCAGGGAAAAGTAGGACTGAAAACTCCCTGGGAGTCATTATAACCAGCCAGAATCTGGTACTGAATTATCACTAAATTGAAGCCATTCTACCACGTCTCTGTGGTGGTCCATTCCTCCAGACACTTCCACAAATAGAGGATGAAAAATATCTCCCCTGTTAAAAATAGAGGAAAAAAACCCCAAAAAGCAAAACAAGAAAAAACCAAACTAAACAACCTTATAAAATAACAACAACAAAACACACACACACACACACACTTTCCCCCAAAATAAAACTCCCACAAAAAACCCCACACTTAACCAGACTGCTTTCTGCTACTTTCTGGAATTACATGATTTTGAAGGAGAAGTACCAAGCATGAGCTGACAGGAGAGAAGCTGAGTTGCACCCACAGGTCTA
This sequence comes from Rhagologus leucostigma, assembly GCA_013397725.1. Lineage (NCBI taxonomy): Eukaryota > Metazoa > Chordata > Aves > Passeriformes > Rhagologus > Rhagologus leucostigma. The sequence goes on along the minus strand of VZTD01003229.1, from coordinate 213,107 downwards.
AGGGGTCTTCCTGGGCTCATCCCACTCCTAACTGAAATAAATTAATAATGCAATTCCCTCTGAAGTTATCCACACTGTTGTAGAGTTAAAGCCAAGTATTTTAATGGATGGCCCTTAAGCACAGACCGTGTTACACCCTTCAGCTTCCACAGCAGCTCTAGAGAGATCCCAGTGTGTTGTGGGGCCCAAGTATCCCACAGAGGGTGGTCCAAACCATGATCAAGTTGGAAAATTCAGTAGAAAGTTGAATTTATCACTGGGTCTAGTACTTCCTCCATTGCTCAGTCTCTGAACACAGCAGACCATGTCAGCTGCAGAGTTCTCAGAGATATTTGTGCTACAGCTCCCGTGTCTGACTTATGCAAACCCTCAGATCTGATGCACTGTGTTCTGGGAACAACTGCCTGCTCAAACCTCTGACAGCTTCATTGTCAGGCCACGGCAGAAGAAGATACCTCCTTAGAAAATAACTTTATCATTATTTTAGGCATCTCTGACACTTCTTTGGGATTTTCTGTCTGCAGCTCCAGCGGACGCTGCTGGGAGAGGAGCAACTCTATTGACAAGCTGTCCCTGGAGCACACTGTAAATGTGAGTTGTGCCTCACTTGCACATTTTGGAGATCTCTTCTTGTTTCATCTATTTGGCAAAATTTATCTCACACATGCTGGAAACATCCATGCTGAAGAAAATTATTGTTGTTACTTAATTCACATAAACACTGCAGAAGGTATTGGCAAATAAAAGCGTTGACCTCCACTGATTGCTGCAGCACGAAAGTGTCTTTGGGTAATTGTTTGTCCAGAGCCTTCCAGAATATGATACATGCAGTTTTGATTTAATTTTAAATATGTGTATCTTTAACTGCTTTGATAATTCTTCTGTGCTTAGATACATCCATCTCCTTTGTTGTTTCAAGACAGAACCAAAAGCAGGCAGCCACTGCCCAAACTAGGTAAATCTGCTGTTACCTTTCTTTGTCATTAAAGCTTGAAGAGACAGAAGCTCCTACGGGCTAAAATCAAACAAGATCAATTTTTGCAAGCTCAATAAGACCAAATAATGTGAACAAGCACTGAGAGACAGATCTTTGATTGATGTGAATTGTAACCAGTGGTATTACACAAATTAAGGGCATGGCCCTGAGCTTTGGTATTTCTTCTGCAGGACCTTCACTTTGAACTTCTGAGGTCTCTGTTTACCCATTTCCTTGCAGAGAATGTTTCCCATTTAAATAAACACTATCAGGGCTCTTCACATAGCACAGGAAGTCCAGGATTCGGATTCACTCAGGGTCTTGCTGAAGTGAGTCATTTATTATTTCAATTAATTGTTCAGCTATACTTATGTGTTTGCTATCATTCTATCAGGTTTTGAACTTTTTTTTTTCCTCGGGGCATGATCTTTGCAGGAAGGGGCTGCACAACCAAGGCAGCTGCTAAAGAAATATGTCACTCATTAGTTTCACACTGGAAAAGTAAATATGCTAGCAGAAGTCTTAGATGTCTGTTTATTTGTGAGAATGTCTGTGGCTGAGATTTACGTGAAATAAACCAAAAGAAGACAAACGTCAACACCTCGGCTGACAAATGCAAAACAAAGGGCTTTATCCTAAACTGAAAGTCCTTTTTGCCTGCAGGAGAATGCCTGCAGTCCCACTTGCTGCAGAGGAAAGGCAGGAGCACAGGAACTCGGGAGAGCTCCAGCCACACCTCGCAGTTTGTCCTCCCATCCCAGCCTGGGTGGGATGCAGCTGCCGAGATGTTTGTTTATCAAACTCCCCAGCTTTGCTCATCAGGCTCCGCTGCCGGAGCTCGCAGCCAAGTCCTCCCCCTGACCCATCCCAGGGACTCCTGCAGCCTGCGGGGAGCCGGCAGAGGGAAGGCTTTTCCCCCTGTGCCGAATAACAACTCAATTTTCAGCACTTCATTAACTATTGCAGCTGCAACACACCCACTTTAAACCGGGAAATGAAAAAAACAAACCAAACCAAACCAAAACAACAAACACAAATCTCATCAACTCTGCATCAAGTTGCCACATCCAGCATTAAGGAAGGCACAGTTCATTTTTAAAGCTTTTAAAAACACTCTTTTTGCCTCAATGTTTACAGCTGACAGATACACCAGCTTCCCTCATCCCTCCAAGTTTCGGTATCCAGTCAGTCCCTGTGATCTGGGCCTCTTGAAAATCTGAATTTCAGAATGGACCCCAGCGTTCTGCACTCTGCCTGTCCCCAGAACAAAATCGACTCTTCAGAGACCTCTTAGCATATCCAGTTTGCAGCTCATCCAGTTTGGGATTTTCCCTAATCACCTCAACCTTGGGGTATAAAATATCACTAAGCGGTTTGCAATAGGCTGATGTGCACCAAAGAAAAACAACTACAGAAAGTACAAAGCTCCGAATTTGACTATTCAGCAAGGAAATTTAGGTTTTCCTACAAGAGGTTTTTTTTTCCCTATCGTCTTTTTTTTTTTTCTTTTTCTTAAAGAAGAGCTGTTGCCGGGGCCATTCAATTTGCATTAGTAAATGAATTATGCACTCGAGCTGAGAGTCACACTATGAAGTGATGCTTTGAATGGAATACAGGATGTATTGGATTAGGAAAATTTAGGCTACACAAAATCTCAGTTGTTTCTTTCAGTAGATTTGCTGCAGAAGGACTTTTCTCCCTAATCCTACCAGCTGAGACTGAATGTGAATTCTTAAAGCTGTTTTAATAATTATATAATAAGAATTTAAAATCTCGTAAAGCTTGATTGAACACAGAACTTAGGCAATTCATGGATTTTCCTGTCACTTATGAGCTCCCATTTTTAAACAGCTGTTAAAGCATCTAGCCACGTGTGATACCAGGATAGGATCATGATAAGAAAAGGAAATCTAAGAGGTGGTTCCCACAGGAATTTTAAGTTGCTGCTCACCCTCACCTAAGTGGTGCAAGTGTGCAATTCAGAGTTTTATATACACACACCTGAAAAATTATGGTTGGATCAATGAACTTCTCTGGCAGGGACCATTCTGTGAATCTACATGGATGAAAGGTGGAGACGGTGATGAAAATTATGGAAATAAATAAATCCAAATAAAAGATATACTTAAATTTGAAAGGGACACAAATGGAAAGACCCTTATTAAAATGTTCTAAGCTGTGAAATTGCCTCTTTAATGGAAACTAAATATGTTCAAAACATATATCTTTTTACTCTCTCTCTAAAAAAATCCTCCCCACCCCAATCAAACCGTGTTTATCTCTGCTAACAGAGATTTTGACAGTCCAGCTTCCTTCATTTGACTTTGATATTTTCTAGAAGCACAAAGCTGGCGACTGCAGAAAGGCAAGTTTCTTGATTGCCAAGCGAATGGACTCCAGCATGTTGGCAATGGATGTCTTGTCCACACTGACCTAGAAGGAGACCTCTCGGGGGAAGAGGGTTGAACATAATGTCACAAAAATGCCGTATTTTTGCAGCTGAACTGCACATCATTCCCTGCACCCTGTGTTTTTGCAGCTGGAATACCTAATTTGTCTTATTATCCACACCATATAGAATCTCACACAGAACGCTTTTGTAGAGGTATCAGGACAACACAAATGTGTATAAACTACTGCAGTATATTTTGCCTTCATTTTAATTGTTGTCCTAGCACAAAATTGCCTCAATCAACCTGATGCAGGGCAGAGAATCACCTTTTACAGGTCCACGTGTGCTGCAGTGGCATAAGGTGAGCACAAGTGACACCTTACTGAGCTTGTTACCCCACTGGGTAACTTTGGTACTGGCAGTGAGCTGCACATGCACTGACTTGGCTTAATGGGGCCAAAATCTTGATGGGGGGCTACGAAAGCAGGGTTAAACCCTCAGCTAAACAGCAACAGGGAACGGGAGGGTTGGCAGAGTCAGGGCTCAGACTCTAAAGCTTCAGCTTTAACCACACGCTTACGTGGAGGAACACACGGCAGGCAAACACTGCAAGGATGTGTCGTACAAGGATGTGCAAAAATGCTGCAAGAATGGGAGTTTGGAATTGGTTCCTTCTCCTCACCCTCATTTTAAAAGAGAATGCTTTAGAAACCCTTAGAAATATTGTTCTTAAAGGCCAGAAAATCTCCATGGACTGTTCAGGGTTTTTCTGTGGCTTGGAAGTGCCCCATTCACCACAAGCTCAAGGGCACCAGCCTGAGAAAGGGGAGCACAGTGCCAGCTTTTCGGGGGAAATTTCTCTCACTTCAGGTTCATACCTGTGGCCGATCCTCACATAACTAATACAGGACGTGTGCTTTTGTATCTCTGAAGCTCCATCTGCACAAACAACCGAATGTTAATCATGATCTGCCCGTGTCCAAGGGGACATCCATCCATCTGAGCACTGTGCCAACACGTTATAGACTGCAATTTAAATGTCGCATTGCATAAACCCACCTGCTTACCCAACAAAACTCAGCACTCCCTGCCCACACCAAATCTCAGCACACACTCCCAGCCTCTAATTAAAAAAAACCCAGCAACAAAGGAAACAGGGAGATGGCTACACCTATTTATCGTTATCCAAACAACACCAGATTTAAAAGCAGAGCTCAAGGAACTTTGTGCAAGAACATTGTTTTGTGCTGGATGTCTTTTCTGTAGCAAAACCAGTGTCTCTTGCTGCCCAGTCGTTGCCAGAGATCTTTCAAGTGAAGATTACAGCTTATTATTCCAAATACACCTTGATATAAGGAAAAAACCCCCACCAAAAAACCCACAAAAAACAACCAAAAAAAAACCCCTCAGAAACAAACAAAAAACCCCAGCCAGCCAAGAAACCCCCAGACTCATTTAAAATATCCACATTGCTGTCTGTTTATCTTCACTTAAATCAGCTTGTCTTCACTCAGATTCTTATCTTGTTTGGGTTGCTATGGTAACTACATAGTTTTTAATTTGCAAAGAGAAGAGTGTAGTACTAAATGCTAATTGAATATTGGGAGCCTGGGAGCTTCCCAGATGTCTTTTTACAGACTCATAGAAACATTTACCAGACGTGGGAAGAGAGTGAAACTTGTGGAAAATGGCAGGAAAAGAAATCACCTTACCTACTCCCCTGGTTTCTGTTGGAGAAGATGAAATACATTTTACTTTACAAATAGCTAGTTTGAGGAATATAATCATATTTCAGTGTGAGTTTTTTTCAGTATTTCCCACGGAAGAAAATGGAAGAGTCTCACTGGCATATGTAAAAAACTACTCAAACAAGGAAACGATAGCTCCTCTTTTTTTTTCCTTTACTCCAACCTGACAGCGAATTTCTCTGAGGGCTTCTAGATTTAGCCTCATGCACTCTTTTCTCCTGGATGCTCTGCTACGCCCCTGTCTCATGCGAATTCAGGAGCTGCATCTCTTTTAGATTCAAGGGGAGGTTGCCTGAAAAAAGTTTATTTACCAAAAGGGCAAAGCAGACTCCTTTAGCCTTTGACAGAGGATGACAGCTTTTCCACTATGACAGGAAAGACTGAGGGGTGCAGCCAAACCAGGAGATGCAGCAGCAGGTTTTCACTTTCCACATTGTCTATTAATCTCTTTAATAGAGGCAAAGCTCTTTCAGGGCTGACATCGATATGAGTTTTGCAGGACTCTCTGCCATTCCCAGCTTAGCACCACTAATTAATAGTTCCTCTGCTGAGCCCCTGTGCTGATTAGCAGGGCAATTCTGCCTGCAGGAGGTGATGCCAAGTCATTAGGTGCTGTGATATCACAGCCTCGGCGTCTCGGGAGCGCTGGCCCCGTGTCCAGGAGCCGAAATCTGAGAGCAGCAGCATCAGCAAGTCTGCCTGGTTAGCCTGGTACCAGCACTGGGACTGGCTCTGTGCTTCTGCCTGCTGAGATAAATCCCTGCCCAGCTCCCTGGCTCAGCACTCTCCTCCTGCTGAGTTAAGGCAAAGTGCTCGTGGTTCCTTGCTGAACACGTGTAGCTGCCTGTGTGGATGCCAGGAGGTTAACAAACCTTGAGGGCTCAGCTGGTGCTCCCCGGAACCTGCCGGGTCCAGGGGACGTGAGTGGCACCTGCCCTCTCCAGTGCAGAGGGCCAGGCTTGCTGACAGCTGCTGTGCTCTCAGGCAAGCAACCCTCACTGCTTTGAAGGGATTTATCCCTTGGAGTTGTCTAGGTAGAAAAATAGAAACAAACCCTGTGTGTGAACTTCAGCCTGCTCTGCACTCTCTGCAGCAGGATTACCTGAAAGGTGCCTACAACCCTCTCCTGAAATTACTTCCACTTGAGGCTGAGCAGACAGACCTCAACGCACCTGAGGCCAGTCCAGTGCCGTGTCTGCATGGCCCAATCCTCATCAAGCCATGAAAAGCCCTCTGGACTCCTCAACCATGTCCTCCAAAGCCATTCTCCAAGGCAGCGAGCCTTGCAAGCGGATTATTTTTCCCTGTGTGTTTATAGCTGTGTTTACACGTGCTGTAAGGTTTAAGGTGTAACCCGCACGTTCAAAGCAAACCATAAAATTTGCTGTGTTTACCTGCTAGTTTTCAGAAAAAGAAACAAGTGTCATTTCCCTCTTGAACATGCCAACAAATCAAGAATTCCAAGCACTTCTTCTGTGGCAGCAGGGGAAACATAAACCTGGAGCACCTTTCTCCTTACTTGCTTGCTACTATTTCATGCATTTATTTATTCAGTCCAAACTGTGAGAAAAGCTTTCTGCTTGGAGTTATTAGACAACAGAAAATCTGTTAAAAAGTTATCAAGCCTTGCTACAAATATGTCAAGGTAAAGTGAATAAACGACGCATCCAGGGAGGCTGTTCTGGTAGTTACTTATACTCAAGTATTTAAAATTTACACCAAATTTCAAATTCGAACCTGAATTTCCTAACCTCTCTGAAGCTGCATCTTGAAATACCTCTGCTAAATACAACAGTTTGTTAGGATCAGAGAGAGTTCTTCTAGCAGGATGGCTTTATCTGCCATCTGCTGTGGAAGAGGCAGGTCAGGTGTTTTTTTCAGTGATCTCTAGACCTGGGGAATCAGGTCTGAAGCTGCTTGCTTGTGCACAGACAGCTGAAAGCAGGCTAGGGGTTACTAACATGCAACAAAAAAAGAAGATTTTTCAATGAACTGTGACATTTCACAGCAATTTTCAAGACATAAATAGAGAGAAGGGATGAAAGGTGTTCTAGAAGTCTTTTTCTTTTTTTTTTTTTTTTTTCCTGGGCAGAAAGAGATGAAATAATTTCATTTCACCTACAAATCTTTCCTGGGCAACACTTTGAGTTTCTCTGTCCCCTCTGCTGGTCCACTCTTCATGACACCTTTCCAAGGAATCTGGACCCAAATATTCCCCATAGAATACCTGCATAGATCAAGCACAAATCTGGAACAACCCTGAAGCTCTGAGACAGGTCTCCATCCCCTTTTCCTGTCCAGCTGGAAGTGCATTGCATTTTGGGGGAGAGGGGGAGAAGGCTTGAAAGTAGAAAGCAAAATAAAGTAATGGAAAATATTTAATCAATTCCAGATGATTCACCAACTGCTCAGCTAGAAATGCAGAGGGGAACTGACAGACAGAGAAGGAAATGCAAATTAGATAAGCAATAAAGCAGGAGAGCACAGCCCCAAATTCTCTTCAGATTTCTCAGAAGTCAGTGTTTAGATTTGGCTTTGAATTGACATAATGGGCACATTTTACTTGATGTCTTACTAGCAACCGAGCCAAATCACAGTGCACTTTAGTGCTCCAGTGTTCTAATAAGTATTTGCTTCAAAGCAGCAGTTCAGATCTCCCTGTGAATTTTGTCAAGTACACATCATATCAAAGGATCAGCATTTGTCAAAGCCTTTATTCAGCCACAAAGCAGGGGGAAGGTTTGTTTAAAGAATGTCAAGTTGCACCTGCTGGCTCACACAGGGAGGATGAAAGGCACGACTGGAATGTCTGTCACTGCTGAATTTTTATTTTTCATTTCTTAAAGTATTTTTAACCGACGTGAAAGGACTTGTTGTATTACAAAAGCAGAATGTTGCCATAAGCTATTCAGAGCCCTTCAAATGAGAAGATAATGGATTTGTGGCTAATAAAGTGGTGCTTGTCTGTGAAGCAAAAGAGTGGAATTAGGCTGGCATGTTAACAAGATGTGCATGCTAAAGCAGCCTGGAGTATTGCACGGCCTTTGCTATGGCAGACTTTCAAGATATTAACCCATAAATTTGCTGTAAATGTGAGATTGTCCTTTTGCCATGATGGGCAGAGAATCAGGACCCACAGCCCTCGTAGGGTTTGGCTTCCCTCTGGGTGTGGTGGGGGTGAGGAAGCTTTGCTTTTGTCCTTTAGTTTCACCCAGAGTGATTTCCCCAGCACAGGGAGCTGGGGCAGACAGAATCCCCTTCCCAGGGCAGGTTGGGGAGCACTGCTCTGGTAGAGCATGGCTGAGACCTGCCTGTTGTACGAATAAATCCAAAGGCACATGACAAAAATTTAAACCTTCAGTTGTCCATGTACTCTGAGCTCGGTGTCTGTAGCATAAATTATGAGCATGTGCACAGAATAAAACTGCTTTTTTTCTATGAAACAATAGTTTCTAGAAAAAGAAAGGGAGGGAGACAACACATACCTACATCAGGGTAGATTCACATTACCATGAGAGTATCGCACAGACTCAGCCTTTCTGTGCCTCTTCCCATGTTGCTGGCCAGGGAGAACCTCACCCCAGTTCCTGGTGCAGGGCTTTGGCAGGGGGAACTCTAAAACGAATGAGGTGCTGAGATCCTTTTGCAGCTGAGCTCGGCTCCCCAGCAAGGAGCCACATGAAGAAGGATTGCCTACAACGGGATGCAGACACTAGGCCCATTTAATAAACCTCAGCTATTATCGCAGGAGCACGTGGAATGTCAGGGAGGAGAAAACAGGGCTGCCTTTGCTGCAGTCCCACAACACTTTCTCCCCTTCCCTGCACGGCAAGGGATTACAGAGTGGAAAGTAACATTAGGCAGCACTGCTCCAATCAGCCAGCCTGAGAATGAGGGACTCAAAAAACCAATTAGAGAGGCTCCTCTGGTTTTTGTCATCCACATTATTAACAACTGCCCTCAAAACTGTTTCCCAGGCTTTGTCTTTTGCCGTTCTGAAGTTCATTGTCAAGTTATTGCCACTTTTCATCTACACACTACATTGGGAAAGGGCAAGTTGCTCCTGGTTTGCAAACAACTACTTAAAAGCTGCTGATTACTGCAGAGGTTACCTTGCTCGCATTTTTAGGAGAGTGTTCATACAAGTGTCTCCAAAGTCCAGCTGGCTATAAGGAAAACAAGTTACTAAACCAGATAGCAGGGTTTTTTTGCTTTTCAGGTGTTAAAACAGAGTGCTGTGAGCAGCCCTCAGAGACCAGCTGTGCCCTGGAGACAGTTTATCTTTCTTAAAACCTCAGCAGAGGAGACAGGTAACACAGAGCTACTGATGGCAACACACAGAGCACTTCTCTGTGAAGGTACGAGCCCTAATTAGAACTTGGCTCGAGCCAAGCCCTTGGATCAGGTACAACAAAACTCTGCTGCATCCTGAGTCCAGACACAATGTTTAGGCATGATCCAATTCCCAGTCCAGCCTAGCATTGTGCTCACTTGGAAGGGGATGGGACTCACGTCTAATTGGAGCCAGCCTGGTCGGAGGCTGTCCAAAGTTGCCATCTGCTGCCTGATCCGTGGCCTGATGGAAAGAGTTTGCTGTTCTGCCTTGCTCTTCCAGGAGGAGGCTGGAAGTAGCAGCAGTTTCTGCAACCAGTGAAAAACCCATGTCACGGGTTAGCACAGCTTGGGGTTTTAGTTAAGAAAATCCCAAACCAAGCAGTTATACATGTATCTAGTTTATTTAGCAATTTCTTTTTTTTACCTTTCCAGATTTATGAACAGGCTAAATCATATCCCTCACATCTCCAAATCTTTGTCCCCCAAACCCCTTCCCAACATGTTTACCTTCCTAACCATACATGGAGAATATTACAGGATTCTCCTAGGAATTACTAATTTCATTCATCCACATCCCCTTCAGCTTCGGAAAAAGAAACATTACTGCAAATGACTGGGCTGGAGGACTATGTTCATGAATTTTCTTAGCCAGAAGGGCTGTAGACCTTCACAGGGTGGACAGTTCTTGCCCACTGCCTAAAACTCAGCACAGCATCCTGTGCCACAGCTTCTGCAAGGCACCATCTTCCCTAGACTTCCTCTACAGGAAAAAAATTATTTTCCATCATCATAGCCCTAGAAATCCATGCCCAGAGGTACCAGGCTAGTGGGAACAGGGTAGAGGCTTCTAAAAGGTGCTTGTGCCAGAAAGTAAGGATAATAAAGGTGGAAGGAGAAGGAAGAAATTTGGGAACAGCAAAATATACCAGAAACTGTGTGACTCTTCTTGCCCTGCAGTTTCTGGATGCACTGAAAAGCAAGAAGCAAAAAAAAACCTCCCCCAAAGCTAATCTCTCTTTTTTTTTTTCAATTTTAATTTAAAAAAAAAAAAGTTCAGCCATATATTTATTCTGTTTCTGATGAACTAAAGATGTTTTTACTAAGTCCCTTTGATAGAAAATGATATTCATAAACTTTTCTGTCTGTAACCTAAAATTCCTCTGGTTATAAGGCTTAAGAACACATTGTGAGCTTCAGCCAAGGCTTATCCCATGGCTGAATCATGTTAAGTTTCCTCTGCTGTATGGTTTGTTTTAAGCTGAGTATTTGTTCTCGCTTTTAGCATCCACCAGACAGCTCCATCAAGCTGTGCCAGGGATACAGAGAACCTAAAGGCAATGCCAAAGGTGCATTACACAGTAGTAAATTTAATTAAATAGGTAGATAGAAGCTTTATTAGCATCCTCATCAGGAGAATAGATACAATCCTGAAGTATTTGGGTTGGAAGGGACTTTAAAGATTTAGTTCCAACCCCACCATCACAGGCAGGGACACCTTCCCCTATCCCAGGTTGCTCCAAGCCCAATCCAATCTGGTCTTGAACGCTTCCAGGGATGGGGCATCCACAACTTCTGTTCCAGAACCTCAACACCCTCACCTTTGTAAAGAACTCCTTCCTATTAATTAATCTGCATTGATGGGAGTGGGTCAGAAGAGACCAAACACCTGATGGGAAAATAAAAACTGGTTCTGGCTTGCTTATCTCTTATCTCTAAGCTTGCCATCAGGGTAGCTGAGTGCATGACTTGATGCCTTGGGGATTTTTGTGCCTTTTTCTCCCCACCTATTTTTTTTTTTTTAATCCGGTGACAACACTTTAAGCAATGGTCTCTCCTATCCCAAATCTGCCTTTTAAATTGCACTCATGGTTCTGGAGGATTTTTGTAAAGAGGGATATTTCCAGCTCTAGCCTCCCAGAACAGCACATCCCAAGTCCTGACACAGTTTAAAAGTCAGCAAACTGTACCATTGTATCTGAAATCCATGAACAAGCTTCTTTAGCAAAAAAAAATTCCCATAGAAGATGTCCCATTCCTGTGACAAGTCCACCTTCCTAAGGAATTCTCAGCTTGTGTGAATTACTCCATGTTTAATACCTTTTAAAGACACTTTATCTTATATTTAATACTTTTTAAAAACACAATATCTCCTTTCTCCTATCCATTTCTGGACTTGGGGCCTCCAAGGCTCACCTAGTTTCGTGGATAAGTTAGGGAAGTACATACAATATCATGATGCTCCAGCGTTTTTGTTTAACAGTTTCCAAGCATTTATGAAAAAAATTCTCCTCATGATAACCTTTAAATCTTGTTTGCTTTTCCTTAGAAATCTCGAATTAAATAAAAATATTTAGCTCAGTCTTGCCCTCACGCAAGAATCTGCTTCTTAATTACAACAGATTAATTCAATTTTAATTGGAACTCTTTCAAGGACCTACTTTACACTGGGCTCCTGGATAACCATTTGCACATTTTTGACTCTTGCATGTGGCAAAGTCAACCTTTAAATTTAGGGAGACCTCTCATGCACCATTTCTGTGAGTCTGGCAAACAAATGTCTCAATTCAGGCAAAATTAATATCTGGGGGCTTAAGCAAGGAAGCTTATATCAGTTAAGAGCATGCAAGGTGAAATTGAAAATGAAAATGAAAGGGCCTGCCCCAGAAAATATATCTTGAATGGATCAGGTTTTCTTTAGATAGAGCAAGGCATTTTCCTCGTTATCTTTAAGAACATCACTTCTGACAGGAAACATTAGTTTCCTTATGGTCTGGGCTAGTGGACCTATGTTGGGATTAAAACTGAAAAATTAGGAATGGTCTTTTTTCCCCTTTTTAATTAGGAGAGTTGTGAGCCAAGCTCACAATGCAATAAAAATGTAATTTGTGGCAAAACAGAGGAGACATTGCTAAATTAATTTTTATGATGTACAAACCCTAGGGACAGCGGGGGGACCGAGCAAGGAACACAAAACTGTTTGTTTGTTGCTGTTGTACAGATTTCAGCATAAAATTAAGTCCCTCGGAGAATTGCTGAGAAGCTGATGATTTTGTGAAGTTGTCATTCATCAAATAAAGAACATTTCTGTTTCTGTAGTAGCCACAGCCTGATTTCGATTATTTCCAGCGCGTATGGAGAGCTCCCTTCTGAGATTTGTTTGTTTTGCTGGCTTCCCAACAAGAAAACAACATAAATTCAAAATTTTAACTGAAAGGTGCAGTTTTCTTCTGTTTTTAATTGCAAGAGATCTCTTGGGGAGTGACTGTCAGAGGAGATTATGAGCAGCTTTTAAAGCCCAAGTGGAATTAGGGTGGTTAAGTGACAGTTTGGAAATCCAATAGGACAACTGGTGGCTGCAATCTGCAAATACTTTCAGCGTCTGTTGGAATTTTGTTTGAGAGAAGAATTGAAAAAACCAAAAAACCCCATAATAACTATTGCCATATATATGAGAAAACATGAGAGATGCATTGAGATTATGAATTCTGAAGCTCATATTTTCTCTAATTTATTTTTTGTAGCTTAGTGGGGGACAAGCACTTACTGGTTATTTACCCTATTTGAAATTTACTGAAGATGACTTTGCTGCAGCAGTTTCTGCCAGCAACAGGCTTCATAATCATAAAAGTCTCTACTAGGATAAATGACAGAAATTAATGTTAATCCTTTCATTGCAGAGCGTTTCTTGCCTAGCTCTTGTTTAACATCTTTCTTTAACATCTATACCACTAAAGCGTGCATTTTTAAAATTTATATAGAATTGGATGTTTTCTATGTCCTTCTAAAGGGTCTAAAAACTTTTTCTGCCATTTTGGTCTTTAAAGGGAGTTGAAACTTCTAAACTGATAGCATTTTTTCCTGTAGAAAACTTATGGTCCAAGATCCTTTTTTTGCCACTGAAAGAGATTTCAATATTTTCCAAGTCCTACAAGCAGCTGTATCAGCCTTTCTGTTTCCTGGAACTCGGTGAGTGTGGACAGATTGAGGAATGCTTGGAAACTTGCTTGGTGATTTTTGACTTAGAAAGCTAATATTTGCCAGGTTGGGGAAAAAGGGAAATTTAAAAAAAAAGAAAAAAAAAAAAGAAAAAAAATAAGAAAGAAGGGTGGAATTTCTATCACTTCTACTCTTTTGGATGGATAATCCTAGAATTAACACTTTCAACCTGTAGTAATTATTTAGTGTTTGACCAAAGTACTGCTGGGTGTTCTGTCTTAATGCAGATAGGAATTATACACACAGGCCTGAAGAAAAACCCCCAATAAACGAAGCCTACTATTACAGCATTAAAATTAAAGGCAAAATATCTGAATTCCAGCTGCCCTTTGAAATGTTGACTCAGCCCCCCCCCATAATATTTGCATTTTGATATAGTCTCTAATTATATACTCAATTTTCTCACCTAATAGGACACCACCCATATGATTATACAGGCCAGAGGTGTCTTTGAGGATTGAATATTTGATATTTTCTTGTATCCTTGCTGTTTCAAACATGACCCTGCATTGCTTTCATTGCATGCTGCTTAAATTCTTCTTTCAGTCTATTTATATTTTTAAAAAAATCTCTGTCCTTCATTAAAACCAATTAGAGATTAAAACATCATCAAGTCTATTGATGCAGACATTTATTTATTTTACCAGTAATACATCTCTGGTTTGGTCTCAGTACTTCTACTGGAAGGTACTGCATAATTTCACTGCTTTTATAGTTTCCAGTCAAAATACAATTATGAACAGTTTTTGTCTGTTCCTTTTTGTGCATTGATCTTTCACCCTACAGAGGCTTTTTCCCTCATGGTTTTAAAGCAAATGAAATAATAGACAGCCAGAATAGCTCCTGTCAAAACAGCAAACAAGATTCATCCCAAAATTAATCCAGAGTTCACTTCTAATCTGCACTGTAATCCACTTTTCATCAGTGCCTGTCATTATATCATCTGTTTATGGTTCATTTACATTAAAATCTTACAATTCTCCTATTAAACGTGTCTTCTCCAATCTTTTACTCATTTTCATGACTGAAATGTATGAATATCAGGCTGATGCAGTGTGCTAGACAAAGGATACATGTCTGTATGAATTTATCAGAGTGACTAATCTAGTTTGATCTACAGCTGTGCTATAACAAAGGACATTTTCTATGTATTCCAATGTGTTTCATGGTTACTTCAATATTAATTTTTTTTGATCATTCAGTACTAGAGATACATATAAATACATGGGTCATTTTTCTCTCTCCATTTTAAATAACTTCTATATTTTGGATGTGGGCGGAAGTTAAGACAAAATGTTGTAAGGTTTTTTCTTTCCTTTGGGGATTTTTTTTATTACCACCTCTAAAGTGACACCCATGAAGACACTGGAGATTAAAAGTATCTCCCCCTATTTATTTATTCATAAGACTGAAAAGCCTTTTCTTACCCTTTTTAATACACAAATTCTGAGTTAGTCTTCAGCAACTCTTGCTTTTTCTTTACATATATTGACTTTTGATTTAAGATTTTGGAGGTAAAATTCTTCTTGCAGCCCCACAGTCTCATGAGGATCACGACACTGGGGTAATTAAAGACATTCTGGCTCATCCAATATCAGAATGTCAGATATTAATCTAAGCTTCACATCATTTAGCCTGCTAAAGTTTGCCTTTCTCAAAAGGGTACTCTGCTATTTATTAATTTCTGAAATTTCAGCTAAGCAAGAGTTAATCATCAATCATTTAATCCAAAGTTATTTTCTACAGCTAACTCTTTTACTGGCCTCATTACTGTATGTAAAGAACACTATGAAGTTTACAGGCAAAAAAGCTTTTTTCAGACCCCAATAACATCAAGATTATCCCCATTTTTAAACTGAAGATACTGTTCTTTCCTAAGAGCACTTCATATCCTGTTCTTAATACAATTCTCTTACAGTTTAATCCCACCTACAGGCAAGGGAGAGAGCGTGAGGGGCTGAGCAAATTTTCTTTGAGAGGACAAGTCTTGAAAACTACAAACAGGTTCCTCAAAGGAGTACCACACGTTTTTACACAGAGATTTCCACTAGCACAACCATCCAAAGAACACAAGAGAATTGCAAAAGACCAATATAATTTGAGTGCAGCACGTATTCTTTCACTGAAGTACTTAAAAAAATGATTCCTCCAATCTTTCTATTATGCCATAGCTGTCATGGTCAGGCACGTTCCTGTAGAGGGAAGCAGCTCCTCAGGTATCTAGGAACAGTCTCCAGAAGGGCTTGGAACAGGACCCCGTTCCTAAATCTAATTTTTCACTCAGATTTTATCTGGTGCTGAATAAGATGTCTGTTGTGATTTTTGCGTTCTAAGGATCAGATTATTCGATATGCTGCAGTGAACTCGCCTGGCTCCCTTCTCAGGATACAGACAGAAAAACCTTCCATTAAAAAACCTATAGTTCGGCTCTGGCAGGATGTTTTCCCTACCTTAAAAATCTGTGTGTCATCCAGATTCAGTGATTAATGGCATAAAATAAGTGTGTGGAGCATTAAATAACTCAGCAGACGATAACATGACGGGACAAGTGGGATACTGTTTTCCCTCTCCAAGAGGGAATTGTTACGCCCTCTAATCTGCAAGCCAGTATAAGAAAACAAGTATATCTCTATGTAGTGGGGAGGAGGGGCAGATTTGCTGTCAGAGGAGTCTGTAATGCCAGAGGACATGGAAAATAATACTCTTCACACACTAGAGCATAACTTAGACCAATATACTGGCAATAAAAGGATAAACGAGAAGTCATACGTGGAAAAGCGTGAGAAACTCCAGTGGACCGATTGTCTTCTGGCCCAGGACTCAGCAAATGAGTTTGGCTCCCTCTCTGTGATCCTTGCTGTGCTCAGTCACACCTGTGCAGGACAGGAGGGATCTAGGAGAGCCTTCAGATCTAACACACACGATTTCCATGTGGGCTTGCGCACGGCGAGCATTTTGCTTAAGGAAGTAAAGACATCACCAAGAATTTGACAAACATTTGCTGAGTGGATTACTGTGTGCCCCACACTGTCACATCATTATTATAAACCATATTCAGTGTATGGTTAAAAAGAGCCAATTATTGCTCCTGTTTCTGACTTCTAACTCAGATTTAGCTGTAGCTGAGAAGCTGGAGTGGTTGTGTCTGTGAGCTTCAGACCACACTTCTCTCCAAACCGAACAAGAACTCAAGTTGCAGCTGCTGCATCTTGTTCTTATGTTTCTGAGAGGATAACTGAAGCTAATAATAATAAATAAATAAATAAATAAATAAATAAAACCCCCTCAAACCAAACAAACACAAAGACATCCCAGTAGGCCTTATAGTACAAACAGAAGGAGCGATCAGAGTGTGCCCTCAGAATGAAAACTGAAAAGTTGGTTAACAGAGGCTGAGTACAAAAAAAAAAATTCTCATCAGTTGATCTCATTTGCCCTTCCATTAAACTCCCGAGGTAATTTTTCCCCAATGAAGTCTAGGAAGGAATAAAAGCTCAAGAACGACCTCGATGCTGACTCTTAGAGCAAAATAAGCTATTTAGCTTCACATGCACACACATACATACACATATTTTTATATGTACATATTTTATGTCACTCTCTTTCTCCACCACCCTTACTTTTTCTGACATTTAATTAATGGCATGTCTCTGATGTCAAAACAAACATAAAATATAGCTGCATGTAGGGAATGCAAACCCTAATGAAGATGAAATTTTGGATATAACATAAGACAAGCTTTACATTTTCATTGGGAGAATACTACAGTTTGTAAAATATTCCCAGATGTGCCTTTGACTCTCTAAATATCTCTCTGTCTTGAAAAACTGCAGCTTAAATTAAAAACTGCAACAGTCATCTTCTGTGCAGGAAGTTTCCCTCTTGGAATCTTAGACAATATTTACCACTGGCCTGATTCCACTGGCTTTGGTGAAGCTCAGGGTGAGGTGGAGCACACCATCTTGAAAGCATTAAAGTTGTGGGAAATAAATTCAGACACAATTAATTTTGCTTTTAATTTACACTGAGGAGCAATGATCTTAGTTCTGGACATCTTGAATCTACCCCAGGAAACTTCAGAGATAAGAAATTGGAAGCAATAAAAAAAAGAGTCAACATTTATTTATGGTCAGATTCCAAATGCATTATTCAATCAACTTTTTCCCTCACAGTTCAGTAGGACTATTTGTCAAGTAAAATGTTACTTAGCATGAGTAGATCAGAGGCTATTCTGTGTCATTTCACCATGAAAATAATATTTATAAAAACATATAGAAAGGATTGTGCAAATATTGCTGGTTACTTGTATAGAACTGGTTGCAAGGACTGGGTAAAAAGCAAACCTGACCCGTCTCCTCCCAAATAAAACCATGGAAATGGACAGCTGAACTTTCCTCAAGACTCCAGAATAAATACCTTCTTTTTCCCTAATGTGACAAAACCTTTTATCTAGATTCCCAGTATTTGCTGTCATAATGCTCTGGCAAGTTTGAAGGTCTGCAGGGTTCTCTGCAAAGATCCCTCATATGTTATTAAAAAGCGCCTGTGTGGGCACTCCTGGTAAAATGCCTTCTCATGGAAACCACTTGTGCTAAGCACACTGTGTATCCCAAAAGGGGAATAATTACGACCAGTTACTCACCAGAAAAAAATGGAAAATTTTTTTTTCTGCCTATGCTTCAGGCAGAGCATCCTGAAAGACAGTGTGCAGCCTTTGTTTTCATTCAGCCACACAGGTACAAAGCACTGATCTTGTGCCTCCTTTAATATGCCAAGAACACCTTCCCAGTATGGTCCAAAGCAGTGATCTCGTACCTCCTTTCATAGGCCAAGAACACCTTCCCAATACTAAAAATGTCCTGATCCAGAGGCTGAAGGTACTGAAAGGCCACCACGTGAATTTGCACCCTCTGTACGAACTAAGTGGAGTTCAAATATTTTGCCGAAACAAAGGTAGCAATAACTCTGCCTTTCTGTTTGAATTTTTGCGCTCAAATGTCAAGTAGCAAATATATTGAGATTTATTATTCTCCCCCTCACTTACCCTCCAGAAGAAAATGCCAAAAACTCCATGGGGACAAGACAGTGGCATCAGCAAACACAGCCTGAGCCCTCCCCACACGCTTCAGGACATCCTGAATCCAGCAACGCGATTGTCTCAGCATCCCCAGGGGAGCCCAATAATTTGACTTGTGCCCTGTGCTCTGCTTGCGAAAATAACTCGTGCAGAGCTCTGTTTTTCATCAAACCTAGCGGGAAATTTTCCAAGCTTTCAAAGAGATCTTGGTTCTGATGGGAACCCTTGTTTGGAACAAGGGTTTAAGACCAAGGCATGTGATATTCTGCCGTGTGTCCTAGCCAGGCTTCGTGTGTGCCTGTCCTTTTGCCTCATGTTTTGTAATTGGAAATAGAAATCAAATTAGAGGCTGAGTACAACACTGGGTTTTCCCATTGCTGCACACATATGGCAACTGCATAACATTAAAAACAGCTGAACTAAAGAAACCTTTTTGTCTGAGCTCATACACACAGACTCATCTAATGTGGAAAACCAGGGAAAAATACACTTGTTGTATGATACTGAGCTGTTGCTGCTTCTCTTGGTCAGAGTAAAGAACGCATTTGTTTCAGCCTTGCCTTCACGAAGTGCCCACCTTGCCTTTCATGCAAGTTGTGGAAAAGTGATTCCCCATATGCTGAGAGCTTCCTGGGATTTTTAAGCATTTGTAAATCACATGCACTATCTCTGAACAATGATAAAGAGCTAAGAGAAATTAAAATCTAAATCTACTGGGCTTTTTCAATACTGAACATTTGGCTTTGTGTAATTGATAACTTGGGAAATTCTAAGAATTAATGAAGGAAATATAATTTGTAGTTAGGAAAGATTTAATGCTCACGACCCGAGATTGCCTAAGGATATAGTTTAGTTTTGGGTCAGGTTCATAGATCTGAAATGCTATTGTCACAGAGACAGTAACCTAAAATAAGATAATTCTGACGAGATCAGGACATACAGATGGAATCTGATGATCTTGATCTGAATAAACTTGTTGTAAATTGAGTTTCTTTCGCAAGCTTTTAGCAAACACAGATGGGATATAACATTCTCATTTTAAAGTCAAAAAACATTATAAACAGACTTAACTCTTAGCTTCACTGTATTAAAGAAAAAAAAAAGTTTGATTTCAGATTCTGGTTTCGATCCATTAACTAAGTGATGTTAATCAAACTTTGCGGAGTAGTTCTTTTTCCAAAATCAGCTTTTCAGCCTGCTCTGCCTATTTAAAAAACATACTGGAAGACTGCAGGAGAAAAATATTTACCAACCCAAATTGACTCTTGACAGCAATATTTTATGCCAGCTGTACACAAAAGAAGTACTAACCCTGTGCTGAATAACCTCCTGTTCAAAACTGCTCTGACTTGAACTGGGAAAATAAACCAGTAGGGAATTTTCTAACAATTGCTCTTCTACAAATGCAAAGATTAATGTCAGACTTCAAATTATTTTTTCACTCATCCCTCCTTGAATTATTACCAAAGACACTTGAGAATAAATCCAACAGCTACTTCTGTAATCTACACATAATTGAACTTCTCAAAGGAACAATGAGAACTCTTCCCACAAACTAGAAATGATTATAAGAGACCTACCTTCTCCTTCTCTGGCCCTCAAGGCACTGTGGATAACTTTTGTGATAGCAAGACAGTCCATTGTAGAGGATCAATCAAATTTAAGTTGCTTAAAGAGCTATTTTTCCCATCAGATCTCTGAGTGTTTAAACTCCCGGTGCAGAGTGCCTACAACCTCTCAAATCAATGTTCTCTTCATGCTCGTGACCTGCCTGATGGCTGTGGTGGAAAGCAGAACCTTCACTTGAAATTTTGTGGATATTCTGTCTCAGATGACACAACTCAGCTCACACAACATGGGGAATAATTGCCAGAGAGTTACTGCCTAGTGATTGTAATTACTGTCTGTGTAAGGGTCAGTCAACATAGGCAACTTGAACCAAATCACAGACTCCCAGTATCCATATTGTAAATGAAAAACTGTAAGGTTTCAGCTGAATCTATTTCTATTTTTCACTATTAAATAGATTTATAGGGAAAAAAAGGTAATTTTTTTCAA
Organism: Rhagologus leucostigma; assembly: GCA_013397725.1. Classification (NCBI taxonomy): domain Eukaryota; kingdom Metazoa; phylum Chordata; class Aves; order Passeriformes; genus Rhagologus; species Rhagologus leucostigma. Next base: position 192,525 of record VZTD01003229.1, on the reverse strand, counting down.
TGATCAAAATAAGAGATTAATGACTGTATTATCTGGCTGTGGCTCCGGAAGGATCCCATGCATTCTCCTTTTGATTAGAAAGAAGACTGCAAGGTATTTTCTAATGTGAAATTCACAGTCATCAATAATACTTCTTAAGACTTCTCTGTGGCCCTAAGATCAAAAACACATTTGGCCTTTGGTTAAGGTAAAGAAACATCTAAACCAGACTTTCTTATTTATTCCTATTTTGTTTAATTGTTTGGGAAATGATCAATTAAAATAAGGACTATATTTGCCTATAAGCAAGTACAGGAGAGTTTCCTTCAGAAGAAATAATAGACTGGCTTGCACATTACCCCTTTCAGGTGTCATCTCTGGAGGTATAACTCTATTAGAGCATCCATCCAGTTTGGGGAACAGGCTGAGAAAATCAAAAGTAGTCAATGCAAAAGTTAAAGTAAAATGTTTTGGATGAGAAGAACGGGAACAGAACATGCTCTAGAGAACATCTCTTCACGTCTTCTCTGGATTTTTCAAGGAGACTTCTCCATCATCTTACCTCTGGCAAATTATTTCTCCACAATCACAAGTGGAAGGAAAATAAATTGCTTTTCCTTTGTTGAGATCTGCCAGGTTTGTGTGTGAAGACATTAGGGTGTATCAGCTATAGATTCAGGAGAGGAGATGCAACACAGAAACTCATATCTTGCCTGTCATGATGATCATCAGCAAATAATTAGGGGAAATATTGAAAAATCAAGTAAATTTGGTGTTCCTTATCTCGTCCTTGAAGAACAGGTTAGGAATTCCTCTCAATGAACTGGTGAACCATTGTGCTTAACAGCTCATGACCCCTTTGTGGGTTTGCCTAATCCTTTTTTGATCCTATTTATGTTTTTGGCCTCTAAACATCCTGATAAGATGAAGCAAATTTCTATTCAGAAATGTTACTTTTGCTTAGTGACAGTAAAATTTGGAGGTATCCAGTGCTATCAAAAGCATTTAACTTCAATAATCTGGTGTATGTCCTCATATTCAACCCCAAATCCTCATCAGAAAAAACAGTTTATCAAAAATATGCACTGTTGAAAAAGGAAAAAAACTCAAGAAACTGGAAACAAGATCCATTCTTTAGATGGCTGTATTAAGAAGAAAACTATGAACTGCAGAGTTGATCTCATGTTAGTCTGAATATCAGTCCAAATTTTACCTGAAATTAAAACTTCATCACTTCTGCTGCTATTCGTCATTCGCATTCTTTGTGATCATTTAACTCCATATTTCACGATAAAGTTTGCAATTAATACAAAAGCAAATTCACCCTCTGATGCCAAATAAAGAGCAAATTTATGCATAAAAATGGACTGGGAGAAATGACTGGAACAATAAAAGTCTGTAACAGATTTTTACTTTGCTCATGCTTGAGTGTTTTACTGGATGAAGCAAGATTGCTCAACAGCTTGTAGAATTAATTTTTAAGTAGTACTATAGGGAACACTGAAATAAATGCCTCAATGCTAACCAGATTGTGAGATGGAGCACGTGCCTAAGTGGTTTGCTGTATCAAAAATAAGACTCATATTTTTGTTTTGTTTTCCACAGTGCACTTTCTCCCTGTAATATTAGGTATTAGCAGTTGGCTGCTTTCTAAATACATCAAGGACTTGAAGAGTTTGTGGAAGTACATCCAGAAATTAAAACTTTGTCACTGACTGCCCCTTCTACTTTTGACTCAGCATCTACATATTTATATAACACAAAACATGATTTTTTTGTGCTTTCCTTGGACAGCTTCATTGTCAGCTTTGGGTTATAATAACCTCATCACATTGGGAGCAAAACAATCTGAAATATGACAACAGAGCTTTTTGCCATCTTTTGCTATCACATTTGGCTTCTCTACTGACCTGCTAATTTATAAATATGTTCAATGATATTTATGTTATACAAAAATGTTCAGTTTATTATTTATTACACGCTTGATTTGGATCTGGTTCTACAAATGTCAAACTGATAGAAAGAAATCACTTCAGTGAGACCTTTTGGTGTTCTCGCGTTGCAAAACTAAATTGGGAGAAAGAATTTAAGGTTACTATTTGCATTTAAATAAGATTCAGTGCACGGAGATTAGAAGCAGAGGATTTTGTCCCTCACATCCAATTGTCAAGTCCCGTGGAAAAGAATTGGATTTGGGGTAGACAGCATCAAAATTTCAGCAAATAATATTTATAAATAGTTTACACATATAAGAGTTAGCTGTTGAGTTGGTTTTCTTTGTTTTACTCACCACTTTTGTGGGAAATCCTCTATTTTGAAATCTAACTAGCAAGTTTGAGAATAATAATCAAGTTGGAGCTGCTGTGTCTGGCTGGCTGGTGGCTCTTGGCACTGACAATGTCAAGTGGGGAACTCAATTGAGCACAGAAAGACAAATTTTTATCTGTGTGCCCTTTCCTCTCTTCGTTTTCAGTATAATAAAGCTGTACTGATCCTTATGGTGTTTTCCTTTGAAAATTTTTGATGGTTTCCAAGAAATGGAGGAGTTGACTTTCTTTAGATCTGACCTCAGTTGTCTGATTCTGTTTTACTGGCTACAAAACACAAATTGTTTAATAATAAAACATTCTGCTTTTCCTTTAATGTGTTTGAATAAATGTTTCTCAGCACAGCACACCATGGTCTTTTTTAGTCCCTTATCCACATTCTCCCTTCTCCATAGAATACTTAGCATGAACTTGTTGTTCATGACTGTTTTCTTCCTTATTTTCCCTTTCTTGCCTACTTTCAGGAAGCAAGAGTGGATCTGTCAGATGGCCTTTGTCGAGGGGAAGACAGCGATGATGTTCCTTTTGCTTTCCGTTTCACAGCATCCCATATTTATTGTCTATTGAGGAAAAACACCAGTCACTTCCCATCATTAAACAACAAAAACACATCTATCCCCCAGAAAGAGACTGCAGTTGCTGAAATCCAGTATCTTTGACTGCTTTGGATCAAAGGCAATCAGTTTCTATTGTATATGTTGGCTCCAAAATAAAGACTTCCAAAAAACTTTAAAAATAACAAGCAAAAAGCCCCAAACAAACGAACAGAACCTCCCTGAGCAAACAAATGTAGTAACGCTCAACTTCTTAGGAGAAGCAGTTTGTGAATCCAGTGCCCTGGTGTTACGGGGAATTTGAATGACTGTGTTAATATTCATGCTCTTTGGCAGCTCTGCTACCCAGGAATATGACAACTGTCAGAGCCTGGGAAGTCACTCACTCACTGCTGTCACAAATCTGCCTCAAAACAAAGCCACCATATGTTTATGCAAAGAGACGAGTTCCTCTCTTGGCTCCAGTGCATAAAGATGAGATATAGAATGTTCATCAAGCAAGTGTAACATAATGCTTTGCTCTCTCCCTTCTTTCTCTATTAAATAAACTTCTTTTTAGAAGATTAATATTTTCATCCATTTTGCAGCATGTCATAAAATATGGAGTAGTATGAACTTCTAGGGAAACAAAGATCACGGGTCGTGGCGTGCAACAATTATTCAAAAGACAACAAGGAATAGCAGATAGGACATGATCTGGAGTGCTCTGAAGCATCTGGAATTCAATCCTGCAAATACAACGCCTGAGCTCCCTTTTACATGGAATTTAGACACTCGATTGACATTTTATTTAAACAGTCATTTGAGCTACTTCCACTCAGCAGCTCCAAGCTGATTAAAAGGAGGCACAAAAACAATGTAGCTGAGTAAAAAAACCTCATCTGATTTTTATTATTTATGAAAAATTATTTTCTATTACCTACTTTGCTTTAATGCTAATCATAAACGTGTATATATATGTTCAGAACAGGCTCGCATTGCTTTGTTCCAGCTACTTGTTTCCATCAATCCCCGGGAACTAACACAATAATAATACACTGTCCAAAATGATTTATGATCTCACTCTGCTTATGCAAATGCCTAACTTTCAAATGTGGACCAAACCACTGTGGTAATGTGTCAAACAACTTGCAAAGTATTTAAACAGCTGAATACACCTGTTTCCACTTTATAAATGCTTTCAAGTTTGAGCTGCTTTGATTCAAAGCAATATGTGGGGGCTTAGAGCATTACTATTCAATATGAAAATTAAAGTTGCCTTCTCCTGGGCATAACAACGTGATGAGGTCTAACGGCACACAGAGCTATTACAATGCTGAGGCTGCACTGTCTCAGCCTCTCTGGGTGGTTCTGGGCAGAGCCAGGGAGACCTGTGCAGTTTCTGTGCACAAGCACCCTCCTGCATATGTGCAAAATTAGCACCAGGCTGGGATGGACCTGTTGGCCTGATTTGTCAGGCAGCTGGCGGTGAGCTGGCAGTGAGCTTGGAATCTTGCAGCGCTAAAAGGGAGTGAGGGCTAAGTCCCACTTCACACTTTAGCTGAATTGCATTACTTTGATAACTAATTTGATAATTGAGGCTAATGCCCGACATTGGTAGCCATAAGTTGTTAGTTATCACAGTAGACGAGAGAGGGAAGGGGTGAAAGCAGATGTTGAGCTGTACAAATCACTGCCATAGCCTTGGCTCCTGCTGCATCCCTCCTCTCTCTAAATTGCCGGGGGCTTCTCTCTTGTGCAGAGAAGGAACAGAACCCACATGTAAAGTGTCATTCAGGTGAGCGCCTGCTGCCTCAGCTGACCCTACAAACCACCCACGTGAAGGCTAAAGCTTAAGAAACAACCAGACAAACCTCCACAACTGTATCCTCTCAGAAGAGGAAATGAGGTAAATCTCACGGTGCACATAACCTTAGGCTCAGGTTTAATGGTCAGACATAAACAGGAGGGATTTATCCCTGCCCTGTGCCATGCTGTCACTGCACTCAGCTCTGTGAGGTCCTGTGTGCCTCTCCATTGTGCAAGCAAGGAGGGGCTGGTTTCCAAAGCCGCCTTCAGTCATGCTAAATCCCAAAGATGTGAGCAGAACAAGTAAAATGCGTTTTAATTAGGCACGTCGTGGCAGCTGCCATGTCACCCATCACCTTGGCTAACAATGCTTCCATGTCCAATGCTGTTTGAAAGCCCCCCTTTCTGATGGGCAAAGATTAGAATAAGTCTCTTTGAAAATATTACAATTTCAGCTTTCATGCTCAAATAGAGTCCAAAAGACTCAGAGAAAGGCAAGAAAATAAGTCTCAACCTTTTCCAGGACATGAAACAATCTAGTGTTTAAATATAATTTATGATTTTGAAATATCTGTCTGGCCAGTGCTAGGGTTAGCTGGGTCACTTATGGAAGCTACATCGGTTGTTTTCCAAAAAGGCTGAGCTAAATGAATATATTTCTCTTGAAGAACAGTCAGAACTGTAACTGAGCTCTATACTTTACAAAAACCTTTCTAATTGGAAAAATACCTTCCTTGAGACAGGTTAAGCGCTGCAAGATTTTTGAAGAGAGTGGAGAATACCACAAGACAATCTGATGCAAGCGATAAAAATATACAATATATAAAATGGATAAAAATTCAATTTTGATTCATATTTAGTAATTTCAAGTTTTCTTGGATTATTATGTTGTTTCTTCTTTTTTTGGTAACACCTGGGCTATTGTTTGGATAAAACTGGTACCCCAGCTTTGGTGGGAAAGCTTATTGTATCATATTACATGAGCTAGTAAAAAAAAAGAACGTAAAAAAAGACCCAAAAAGCAAGATAAAACTCTGCTGGGCCACTCTAGTTCCCACCAAAGTTTGAAATTATTAATTTCATCTTTTTCCCCGTTGGGCTTGGTCTACAAAGTTATTACATATTTCGTCATTAAACTTCAGCGTCTTCCCTCTTGTGGGAAGCTGGAGACGTTATCCATTTTCCTTCCAGCTGCCTCTTGGGTTCCAGCTCATTCACTGCACAGCCCCCGGAGAGCTGGAGCCTGCTGCACTCACCCCGAGCAGTTTACAACCCTGAACACAACATGGGCCAGAGCACCAGATCCCCCACAGGACAGACGGGGCAGGAAAGGGAGCTCAGCAAAATCGAGCTCCCCAGTCTGGCCAGCAAACCGCGGCGAGCAGCTGAGCCCAGACTTTATATAAGAGAGGGGAGTGACAAATCCAAACATCTGACTCAACCGGCTTTAGCGGGCCAAATGGATGTATTCCTTCCAAGCTTGTTTCTTGGAGGCTGCCTCTGGGGGTCGAAGCGTTCCAAGAGAAACACTCAATCCAAGGCAAAGGATTTCCACGTAAACAGTCAGCGCAAACACACGCTCATTTTTCCATAATAATTTGGGATTCTGTCTCGTGGCCTGTTGGTGAGCCCCATGACTCTGAATGACCTCACTCCTCTCTCACTCGCTCTTGGGTGAAATGCTCCCTCGTTACAGAGGGTCTTCAGCTTCCACTGATTTTTAAGAGCCTCAAGGACTGAAAATGATCCCTGTGTAATCCCACTCCTTTGGAATACAAGGTATACCATTCCATGCCCCAGTTTCTGCTCATAGTCCATAAACTCACAATTGAATTAGGAGTTGCTCCCCTCCGGCCCCTTCTCTCAGGCGACACCCAAACTTGGTCTAGGATACTCCAAAAAATACACATTTCACCACTGCTTATTCATCACCAGGGTGATTTTTTTAATGCTGTATTTTTTTAAAGGGGAGTCCTTTCAAAGTGTGTCCTTTGCTTCCAGCCTGCTTCAGACAACTGAGGTGAGCGCTGGTGAGGACACAGCACTGACAAAAAAGGATTCTAGCAATCCTTTATGTGAATAAAAAACTTCATCTCTCTGCTACCATAATAAACAGACAGCAGAACTGGTCCTTATTTAAGTGATGTAACAGAGGAAATTATGCTCTATAGCCCCCCTGTTTTCATCTCTGATTTGACAACTGTTATAACCATTGTGATGGACACAAAAAATTAGTGAAATAAATAGTGGGAATTCTTATTTTATCACAATTTGGTTGCAGAGCTCAAAGAGTAGAAAAAAAGAAAAAAAAATGGTCATGGGTGTGATGTAGCCTTGAATTGATAATCAAATCCAGAGCCAGTCCCCAAGACCTCTAACAAAGCATATATTATATATATTATTATACATTAATATATTTTCTAAGGAGGAAAAGTTAATGTTACCCTAAAGCTGGAATTTAGATGGCTTTAGCCTTCAACACAAGACCATTTAAACTGCAAACCAGGTGTATTTTTTCATGGTATTACAAATATCTGCCAGTCATCCTTCTTTTCATAATCACAATGAGACCTGAGCAGCTGTGATTAGTGGAAAGAATAGTCTTCTTCAATATATGGAATTAATTGCTTCTACCTACATTGTTCTCCACAAGTTTATGGCTAATTTGCTGCTGAGTCCTGCACCACCTGCTCCCTCTTGTCTCTAATTTTCCCTCTTGCACCTAATTTTCCCTCTTGCATGGCTTGGAAGGCAGAACACAAAAGGGAATCAGAGCCTGAGATTTTGCTTGAGGGCCTTTAAGCAGGTTCTAACAGATCTAGGTGGGCATGGAAACATTATTGCAGAGGTCTTCTCAAAACTAACAGAAATATCTGTTATAAGGTGAATGTACTTCAGCACCTGGCTTTGCTCTAAATCAAACCTTAACAATCCTTTCCTATAAATCACTGTACTACAGACAGCCAGAAGAAATGCAGACTGGGAAATTAACTTCTTGGTAAATAAGAAATCCCCACAAAATGCTTTGAAAAGTCCCTCCGCCTTCTATGTGTGGCTTCATATTTTAGGTATAAATCACACATTCACGCACAACAAACACACCCACTTGATCGTTCCTTTCAAATTCAAAAGATTAGTTGTCACTTCTTTAAAAATTCTCTCCTCCATACTTCTGTGGAAGAAAAAAGGTTTACAGACACTTGTCAAAACTGATTAGAACTGAATGGGAATATTTTAATACTTTGAGTTAGAAAGGAACATCCCTTTCTACGTAGGAGTCAATGTTGAATTTAGAGAATGATTTCCACCCACCTGCCGTCAGTGCTTCATTTCCTCTGTTGCATCCTAATTTTACTGAGGAGAACTGACTGAACACAGAAGTTATTCACTAATGCTCACTATTCAGTGAATTAAGTGAATTAAGTTATTAAATAGCCCACATAACCAGCAATTTAATAGCACATTGAAAGCCATTCAAGTTAAGCTTCAACATCAAAACATGCCCTGATATTTTCAAATAATAATGTCCTATTTATTTACCATTTCTCAGAGATATCCCTATTTGCATTATGTGCCTTTTACTAAACATGTAGAACATAAAACTCAGTGACAGCTCATTTATTCTTAATATATGCAGTACAAAAATACTATATTTGACTCAAGTTGCTGTGAAACTGTCCCACCTGGCAGCATGTAGCATCCCTTTTATTTGGTATTTACAGACAAATAAACTATATAAACGACAGAGAGAAATTAACATTGAAAGTAAAAGAATATAAAGTGTGAAATAAAATTAGTTTTAACCGAAATAGGAGCCTGCGTTCAAGGAAATCTCTGCATTTACTCTTCAATTTGATGTTTTTTGTTTGGTTCGTTTGTTTTTTATTTATCTGGGGTTTTTTTGTTCAAGATTACTTATTTGAAACATCTACACAAAAGCTGCCTGGAATACAGGAATCCACACCTGATCAAATGTCACTTCAACGCTTGGCAATGGTCAAACTTGTTTTTTTCAAAGACACCACCATGTCCTTGGCAATTCAATATTTTTAGATGTTACTGGGAAGTGTTCCAACACCCCATTGCCTGAAACAATACCTGCAGTGCCTTAAAAAAAGAAAGGAAAACCATCCTCCAAGTGGAACTAAGCAGGTGTGCTGCTCTTGTAGAAGAATGTTTCTTGTATGACATTAACTCCCTTGGGAGGGTGGGCTGAAGGTAGGAATGACAGTAGGGCTGATCATGGCAGCATTATTTTCTGTTTCAGACCCCAGATTTTAATTCCTGGCAAGGATTGCTAAGCATAGAGGAAAGTGGAAGTGAAATGAACTTCCTGGAAAGAGTCCACCAGAGGTCTGTGAAGATAATTAAGGGACTGCAGCATCTGACCTGCAAGGAGAGTTTGGGCCAGCTGGGGCCATTAGCTCTGAAAAGACTCAGGGGGATCTTATCAGTGTGCATAAATGTCTAACAGGAGGGTGCAAATAAAATGGAGCTGGGCCTTTCTCGGTGGTGCCCAGTGAAAGCCCAAGCACAATCCTACAGTTTTGTGGTTTTTGCTCGGGGACCTCCTGCTTCCACCCGCTCCTTGTATTTTTTGCTCGCCTTTGGCAGATTATTTTGCTGTGCCACTTTGCATGTTCCTGTTGTATCAGACATTTTGGGTTCCCCATAAAGTCACATGTGCTCGGCTTTATAGTACTGAAGATCCAATAAACCACACTGAGTCTTCCTTAATGAGGTTATGCTAAAATACCCAAGCACATCTGTTGCTTCTTTCTGTTGTTCTTTTCCAATTCTCTGCTTATTGAAGTGAAAGATAAATAGAGCCCTGGATATCCTTTTAAGACATCACAAATTATGTACAGCCAGTTTTTATGCATGGTAAAACAAACCAAGATTTTCGTAGTATTGTCAAAATTAGGAAGATTATTTTTAGAGACGTTATAACTATCTCATTCTGGCAGAGAACAAAACTGCTTCCTCAGCATTTATTGGAGTAAAAAATCTGGTTTCAATGGAGCCACAGCTTCACATGTCTAATTCATATAGCCTGAGCAATATCATAGAAGATAGACTTCTTAAAAATAATAATAATAATAAAAAAGGCTTTGTTTTAAGAACTGGCCATGAACCAAACCATATCATGTTCAAAGTTTGTGGAAAATATCATGAATGCACAAAATCCAGACACAGTATATCTTTCGCTGGTTTAAGCCTTAAATTTTGTCTGGTACATTTAGGAAATGTGGAAAGAAGCTCAGATAATAAGGAAGAACAGAAATTTTCTAAGATTTAACCGACAGGTTGAGTCTTGCTTAATTAGGATCATCCCTTTGCACATCATTTAGGTATTCCATAAGGGACACAATTAAGTCGGATGTGCTGCATGATTTTTCCATTACTTCAGCCTTTCTCACAGTTCAGCAAATCATTCTTTTTACCCAGAGCTGTGCATGCCACACTAAAACTCTTCCACACATAGAGTTGTGAGCCTTAGGAGCTGTGTACCAAACCCTGAGGTTTGAAATATCCCATCCCATCAGAATAACCCGTCCTTTCCTCCAAAGTTGCTTTTGACTGCAGTAGAGGTGCAGCTATGAACAGAAAATCAACGCCTGACGTAGGATCTCAGGCAACAACTGACTGTGGACAAGCAGCATGTTTTTACACACTTTACTACATTAGAAATAAAGCAAATTTTCACTTAGAGAAAACTTATATAAAACCAATCTTGAGCCCTACCAGAGGATGTGCAAGGAAATACAGCACAAGTGGTGTGTGCTGCTCACCCAATTTTGCCTAAAAGCCCAAAGAGGTTTCAGAAACTTCTTAGCTCGAGGGATACCCCAGCTAAAAATGGATGTACTAAAGGAGTGTCCTTACGACAGAGATGTCCACAGCCTTGACCTACTCTTCTGTACTTGCTCAACTCCTCTCCTGTACTGTTTTTTTTTTTGCTGTTAAGGCTCCTGAACCTCGTTTTTGACAAACCCTGAGAAGGAATCTCCTCCCCGGTGCAAGGCAGGCCACCAGAAAAAGCAGGTGGCAGTTGTGAGCAGAGGATGAAAGAAATCCAGAAGAGAAAGCTGCTTGGAAAGTAATGAGTACAAGTGCTAATTTATATTTTAATGATTAAAGAGAGATTAAAGCCAACAGCATCACAATTTTAACTCTGCAGCTGGTGGGTTTCTTTGTTTTCTGGTCAATGAAACTGAATTATGAGACTGAGGGAACTTCAAAAGTGTTAAAAGATGTCATAATAATAAAGGGAGGTCTATAATTACGGAGAGATTATTGCATATAATACGTAAGTGGATTGCACTTAAGCAGCCTCATCAAACCAATTTCCAGTGAAGCTCATTGATGCCACAGATGAGGACTTCAGGTGGGAGGATAAGCTGGAGGAATGGATGAACACTTAAGGAACAAAGTCCTCGTTTTTATGCTAATGTCCCTGTGCAGTTCAGAAGAAGGGGAGAGAGACAGTCTTTGTAGAACGTTGTGACAGGAATGCGTTGCAGGGGAGGAGGAACCTCCTCCGGTGCTGTGATGAACTGCTTCACATGAGCACAAAGTTGTTCATGAGGCAGCAGCAGCTGTAAGACTTCTGCAATCCCAGCACATTTCATTATGACTGCAAAGTAAAAAAAGTCAGTGTCTGTCTGGTACAATCAGAGTGACAGAGATTCATCAGGGAGTGGGATATTTTGATGTTTCTGTCTTTTCATCCTTCTCTGGTTAGACAGGAAGAACAAGATATATTCTCACAGGACCACTCAAAAAGACTTGTCCTCCCTTGTGCAGAACGGCTACTTGAGCTCTCTGTAATACTAAAAAGGGTTATTTAAGTTTATGTTTTAAGCAAGAATATGAAAGAAGCCTTCTCCCAAACATCCCTCCAGTTCTGTTTTGGACATTCATCATCATTGTGACTTCTCTCTGCTCATCATCTTCCTCAGCATCCTGCCTCAGTTAAACTGTTCTGCCCAGCATAGCCAGGCACAGGAAGCAAAATTAAGTGCTTAAATATCTTGTTCTCCCCCTTCCCTGCTTTTCCGGGCAAGTGTCCTGCTCCTTAATTACAGGAAGACACTTGGGGCAAATGCTTGAGCTTTTCTATGGATAGAAGACAGACCTGGAGCCCGTAACACTTGGGGGTTTTTTTCTGCAGGGTGGTGGATTGGTCTGAGGATAGAGCCCTAGAGGGAACCCCTAAGTAAGAGTGGTGTTCTTCAATCTCATCATTAACTTTGAGGCTACATCCAAAGAATATCTGGATTTAAGTAGGCAAGCTTCTCCTGAATTTAGATAATTTCCAGTAAAAGAGGCTGCTAAATCCCAAACTCCTATGAAATGTATTGAGGGAAGCAGGTACCATAAACTACAGTCTAAAGGAACCATATTTTGAAAAGAATTGTCTCTTTCTGTACTGTACCAGGTCTTGATGCTGCAGTTTACGCTCTCTATGACTTCAGGCATCTGGAGTTCAGAAAAATAACCTGGTTTGTTCTTCAGGTTAAAACAAAAAAAAAGCTTTTATAATCCTATTGAAACCGAATTCTTGTTGCTGTACACACAGCCTTCAATTATGACATAGATGAATTGATTTTTTAATCATGATTAAATTATTACCAATCAGGCTCCGTGCCACGTGTGGGGCTGTGCAAGTTTTTGTACATTCAGAAGGCCCTTCTTTCTGAGGTCACAGGCCTCAACCCCACTCAGAAATAAAGCTACACAACGTCCATCACCACCACTTTGGTTTTCCCTGACTCAAGCAGGATTTCACCTGGAGTTATGTGCATCGCTGCAAAAAAATCTAAGCCAATGGGGTAAATTCTGCTGTTAATGTCTGTCAAAAGATTGGTTAAATACATATTCTGTTATGTGGGGGAATGTGACTCCTCTTTTGCACGTGAAGCAGCACATGTTCCCTCCCATCAGGAAACAGTAATTTAGCTTTGTGTTCTCTACATGAGAGATTTAATTTACCTCCCTGTCTAGATTTCAGACTTTTCTTCATTTTCTTACACAAAATAATGCTGATTGTTCTCCTGAGAAAGGTTAAATAACTTCAGCTTCAACAAGGGACCAAATTCTCAGCTCCATCAGCTGATGCTACACCAAGGTCAGTAGGACAGCACAGATTTGCAGCACCATAATCATTCAGAAACAGGACTCAGTGCCATCCATCAGTGTTTCCTATCTTGCATCATCATTTGACACTCACTTCTGAAGACAAAATACGAAGATGAATTGAGGCCTCTGGGGTTTTTAGCTACTAAAAGTTGCACTACTTAACAATGTAATTAATCTTTTCTAGGGGTTGTTTTTTCAGTCTAAAAGAGGAGTTGTCATAACATCAATCTCTGCTGCTTTTTTTTCTTCCAGTTCTGCTCCTCGTGCCTATTTGCTAGTTAACACTTAATGTTAATTCCTCTCATTAATTTCGCTCGTGTTTTTGTTAGTTTTCTGCCTAAACTTCAGCTATATTGATACAGTCAGTTTAGTGGGGTGAAAGATGTTTTTTGTAATTTTTTAGTGAGAAATTGAAAATCACACAGCAGAGTAACCAAATGGTGTCTAGCACAATGGATGTGACTCTTGACAAGTTGTTCTTAGAGACCACAAAGATAATCTGAACACTAGGAAGTTCAAATACCATCACATTAATTCAAATATCTGCACACCTTCTTTTTCACCAAAGGCCCTAAGAAATTACTGGTTTCAACCCCTTGACTTCAGGGAGGAGCAGAAAGCAATACATAAAACTATTGCAGTCCCAAATAATTTTTTCAGCCATTGCATCCGGTGATAACTGATCAGGCAGGCAGAATATGAAATGAACACTTAAGACATCAGTTTGATTTTGGTTTTGGCACCTTTTGATTGTTAGACTGACTTTGCAGCCTCATTTCCCCCTCTCCTTTCTAGCTGTTGCTATTTAGAAACTGACTCTAGATTTCACTCAAAAGAAGAGAATAATCTAAGCTCAACTTCGAGGGGCACTTTTCACACTTTTTTTTGATTCTTTTTGTGTATTACCGGATTTGGCATATTTATGCTGAGGCTCACAAATAAACCTCTCTCTCAGCAGAATTTACACAAGTTTTCACATCTCCTCATGCTAACACCTCTGTTAAACTCATGGTAATGCTGGTCATACGCAGAGAATCAAACCCGTGCTTAAGTACTTGCAGCAGCTGGGCCTTAGAGCCAAATTTTCACCCACGATGTATTTCAGCATCTCTGTTCCTTCCTCATTTTTGGCAGCCTACAAATAGATGCACATTTGTATGTATTCACCAAAAAAATTACTGCAGCTACGGTGCCTTTACTTGTAGGAAATGTATATGATTTTTATTTCAGGATGGTGAAACAGCTACCAGGTGCTTCTGTGTATTTATCATAAGCTGAGCTCGGCTGAAATGGAGAGAGAAAGATCTGCATTGTCTCACTTGACACGTGCACTGCCATATCTCCAATCAAAGCTCACTGTAACACCAGCTTAACCGGTTGATCTCCAGCCTTGGAGGATAACTCATTGAAAAGAGGCACAGAAAAAAAGGCAGCTCAGTAGTGTTTTCAGTGATACCTAAATAAATCTGCCTTGTCATAGCACGTTCTGTGTAACTGGGACAATGGTTGAAAGGCTGACATTGATCTAGAAACTTGGTACCTCGGGGCATAGAGGAGGGAAAAGCCATTTAATCACTGGCACTGGCTCTCCATGAGCTGGTACCGAGCTCATGCCAGCAGCTGTGACCCACTGGGTGACCCCAAGTCAAAGAGGAAGAGCTCTGTGCTTTGAGGGAGCATGGTGGGGTGATAATGAATCTGGTTTGAGGGGAAACCAGAAAGAAAAACCCAACCAGATTTACTCTGCATTCAACTGAAAATACAGTCATTCTTGAGCTACTCTTTCCCACTCTTTGGTTACAAACATTTCTGGGAAAAAAAATCAACTGAGTTCCTGTTTTGAATAACAGCGTTCCAAGGAAAATTCTATGCAGACCATCTCTGTTGGGAGATGACTTTATGTTATAGTAAATTAATTATTAGATTTAATAAATATTTGCATGCACAATATCTTCACTTTTTTTCCTTCAGTCATCATGAAAGCTTAGATGGGAGAAGCTGATTTTTCCATTTAAACCTTTTGATCATGCCATGAACATGGAACAGAAGTCCCAGATAGCTGTCCTGTCAGAGGATCCATAAAACCCAATAAATCACCCAATCACCATCACCTAAATTTATCATTACCCACCCATTTTGAAATTTATAGCAGCTCAGCTTTCCTTTCAAATATATCTTCCAGTTGGCTCTTTCCCTTCAAGAAGGGCACGCTAGGATGCCAGATCTCTTCAAAAAGCCATTTCAGCAGACTATTTTCATTACACACCATGCTGGATTGCTTAAATATCCAGTCAGATCTCAATCTGCCCTGAGCCCCACATGACACTGATTTGCTCCCTGACAGTCCCAGGATCTCTGAGGTTTCCAGCAACAAAGCACAGGATGCTGCAGATCCGGGAGAAGGCGACAGCCCAAGGATTAACCTGCTTGTTGAGATTCGTGTTCCAGCACATCCCCTGACAAACAGAACACTCCAGGGGTCAAAAAAAGAGAGAATACAGATTATTTTGATCAGAACTACATGTGTCTGAAAGACTAATCCAAAATTAATTAGATCTGGGCTGCATAATATTCATTTGGATGTGTAAACGTGTTGACAAGGGTATGGGGATTATGCAGATAGAGAACAGATAAGGTAACTAATTTGTTGATGATGCTTTAATAATGTCACAATGTCACTCCTTTGTTTTAATAATTGCTAAAAATAAGGAATATTTTGCTGTAAATTAGTGTGTGTAGACAGCATTTCATTAAAAATGAAGATGTTTTATTAGCAGAAATGAGATAGAGACAGAAATGGTTTTAGCAATTACTATTTAAATAATGTTTAAATGACTATTTCCATTCAGAATCACAGTCATCAGTTCAGAGCAGCACAAGGAAGGTTTTTTTAAAAAGCCACCTTTTTTTAGCTGGGAACAGATACTGAGTTGTTTTGAACTAATTATTAATCACAATCTTTTTTTAAACCATAAGGAAAACTTTCATGTGCTGCAGGCTGAGACTGCCCCATTGATTTCAACAGTGGTACAAGACTCATTTAATTTTTAAGCAGCTTCTCCCCCCCAGTCAACTGAGCATCAACCTTTGTGTGCCAGTAAGAGAAACCCCAGCAGTGTTTAATAATGAAAAAAAAAACCACTAAAACCTAGCAAAACCGCCAGCCAAACACTTGAAGTTACAAAAATACCAGGGCAGCTGATGATAGTGTCCAGAGAAACAGACAGATTATTTTCTCTAATTTCATGTGGCCTGGGAGGTGTGTTGGGGAAAAAAGTCCTGCTCAGGATTTACCTGAGGAATTGAAACAGATCCCGATAGATTCCTAGCCTGTCTGACACAAAGCATTGATCAGTTTAGAGGGGTGGAATAGAAATAAGTACAGAAGGTATGAAAATGGAAACTGTGAGCACTCAAATTCATTAACAGAAGTGCTTTTTGCAGACCAAGGTCATCTTTATTCAGTTGCTAAATTTCACATCCTCCCAGCCCTCTGCTCCCCATCAACATGATCCAAGCGAGATAACAATCTCCACTTGTGCTGTGAGCACGTCACAAACAGACCATTCCTCATTTTCCTCTTTCAAACGGATTAGTGCTGTGACGATTCATGACCCCGTTCCAAACTGTGCTCTGAGCAAAGACTTATCTTATTAAAACTATCTCAGAAGTCATCATGTTGCATACATGTTAAAACCTCAGTCGCTCTGCATACAGAATTTTCAAATGAAACTGTAACACAAATATTTCAAAGAGGACTGACAAGAAGCAAGCTCGGAGAACTGTACGCTTGCCAAAACGTCAGAGAATGGCCCCAAAAGCTGAGAGAAGAAGAGAAAGATAATAATGCTTGCTTAATGAATAAAACCTTTGGGACAGGTTTTGTGCTGTGTCTGTACAATCCCAGTGCCCTGCGACCCGGCTTCCTTCAGCACCATTGCAATAAACAAACGTGTCACATCAGGGGAGCTGCAACAGGAGAATAAGCAAGGAGGAAAGTTACCACGTGGAAGGGCTTCCTCCTTGCCCCCCACAAGAGAGTAAAATTAATCCTGTAAACATTTTTGACACCTGACCACAGTGCCCCCACAGAATTTGCTTTTGGGGAAATGTGCTCCTCAGTGCTGCTATGCACATCATCAGGACACCATCTCCTTCCTCACCTGCTTGCTGGAGCTTCCTTCAGGCCTCACTGCCTTTGTAACCAGCCAGTTGACAGCTGACCCCTGAAATACCTGCTTCAGTTCTCGGCAGGCTCCAGGCAGAAGCTCTATGCTAAAGTATGCTTAAAGCAGAATACTAAGTATGCTTAAAGCAGAATACTCACAGAAATAAACAGAAAATAAACCAAACCAGAGCAAACATTGTCTTTTTTAACATCAGCAAAGTCAAGAAGGTGTGCTGCTGTAATATTTAATAGTGCTGAATGCAATCCAAGGGGGATTGTGCAGTGTCTGAACAGAGGCCTAACATAAAAAGGGTGTTTGCAGAGAAGAAGAAAAAGAACAGGGCCATGGTAGGACTTACTGTGTTACACAAAAGCTAAAAAAGAACTAAAAAAAGTGCTAGTCAGAATTCCTTCCAGGAAGATTATTTTTCACTAACATAGTTTGCTCCTAAGAAGCCACGAGATATCAACTCCTAATTTGCCTGCAGCTTGCCATCCATAAAGTGTTTTCCACCAAAGATGCTTCCCTCAGTGTGAAACTGAAATCAGATACTGGTACGAAGTTCTGACGACGACATGTTAAGCATAGAAGCCTGGGTTTGTGCAGTTATTCCCTAAAGCTATGCTAGAGCAAAATTAATCCAGCAGGTATCTCCAAATATCCATACAGTTAGGAATAAAATTTAAAAATTCAGAACCACAAAGCTCATCAGAAAAATCAAAACTTTGGGGAGCAAGATATGCTCAGAGTAATTAAAAATATTTTGCCTCCTTGGCCTAGAAAAATGCCAGATCAGTCTCAAGCAAGGCAAAAGCACTAAATGATATGATGGGGATTCAATCTCACAATAACTTCACTTAGAAAAAGAGCCCCAAATGGAGAGCTGGGGTTCTGCTTTGAAAGTGTGAACTTGCTCTGGGAAATATAAAATTTCTCATCACAAAGACTTTTACACCAGTCTAATTGGAAAGCTCTGAACTTCCTGTGGATAAGACAAGCAGTAGGGAATAAGTTTTTCAAAAGGGGCAAGCCCTGAGAGCAGACAACACGAGCAGCTTAGAAGGGGGAGGAATAAAGTTTTCCTTGACATCTGGTGTTAGGGGAGATGCACTTTACTGGGGCCTTTGCCTTTTCTTTGGAGAAACAAGGCTGAAAAACAAAACCAAAAATCCCAGCCCTGCAGCCTTTGGGCTCTGCGATGGATCCTGGAAATGCCTCACAAAAAGGAGGAGAATTCTCACAAAAAGGAGGAGAATTCTCACAAACTTCTGGTCCTCTTTGAGGCAGTTGCTGTGGGGCAAGCAGCTCTCGTACCCACTTGCCTCAAACCAGACACCAACGGGCAGCTAAAGCCTTACTGACACAAGACAGGCACTGCTCAGGCTTTGGCTGAAGTACTTGTTTTAAACACCAAAATACTACTTTAGGGTATAAAGAGGCATTTGTCTGGACCACCCAGGAAGTTTCCACCTTCTCTTGTCTGCACGTGCTCCCCAGGCCAAGTTGCTCACCTCCACGTGCAGTACGTGAATCCAGGTTCTCTCACACTGGAGCAGTATTTCTGGGGCTGCACCGTGTGATATACACACAAAAATAGTCTGAACAAAGGAGATAAGTTTTTTTTTTTCTCTCTCCTTATTTTTTTCTCAAACATGAATTCAGTTCAGGAGTCCCATGGAGAGCTGTGCCAGCGCTCTCTAGCACAAGGGAGGAGCAAGAGGTGCCGGAGCTGAACACATTTTATCTTGAGAGCACAGCATTATTCTAATTTAAGGAACACCCATGTTTTCCTTCAGACTCTCTAGGCTGTAGTGCTTATTTCTCTATGTCTGCTCCACACAGACAAAACTCGGCAGCTATGACACTGCAAACATTTCTGAGCTAGCTTTAACCCAGGCAGATGGGGAATAAACACCATACAAGCTTAGTGCAGTTCTACAGACTGCCTGACCAAAAGGAATAAACCCCTCACTTTTCAGTTTCGTCAAAAATTGTATTTCCTGAGCATCGCCATCCTAAACACGCAACACTCACACCAATGAACAGGAACACAGAGATACTTCGGCGACACAAATCAGTTCCTGTCAGCAAAGCATGAGTTTCTGTAAGCACAGTCAGTAATATGCCAACACCAGTAATTCCTAGAATTGATACAAATGATGCCAAATATTATCAGTTGCCACAGTATCACAGTATTTGTCCTCTCAGGTAGAATGTACGAATGATCTGACTGAGAAAATTTGGATGTTTTATTTTGGAAAGACTTGTAAACTGAACGAAGGACATAGAAAGTGATCTGTGACAGCGTTTGGCCTCGTGGCAAGACACAAAGATTAGACAGAACAAAAAAAAAATCACGTGGATTAAAAAGTGATCAAGTAACAGAAGGTATCCAGCTGAAAACTTGCAAGTTTAAATAGGATACAGAATCTCTAGTCCATAAGGAAGACGTGTCAGTGGTTAGAGGTGAAGATTTAATACTGGAAAACAGTTTTCAGGCAGCTGTTTTCATATAAATTTGCACTAAATGGTGAGTAACTACCCTAAGGTGGATTAACTAGACTTACCAAAAGAGAAAACCCTTTTACTTTATCATTTTCTGGTCCAACAGGATAATAACAGCTAAAAATGCTAATGAATTCATTGGATATATAAATTGGCACAGAGAATTTTTTTATCCAGTACCACCCTTTCTCCTCGGTCACAGATTTTGACACAGCAATTTTTACTTACCTTTTATAACACTCATTTCTCTGTCTGTGTAGTGGAACTGAATGATATGAAAATAAAGTCATTCATGTTTGGGAAGCACTAACAAATTAATAAACCCCCCTGAACACACTGCAGACAGAAACTTTTCATCTTCCAAGATACCCAACATGAACAGTGGAGAAAGGAAAGAGATATAAACTGTTCCAACACCAAAAATATTATATTTACAAGACATGACACCCTTAGCATGCTTGAGAAAGAGCAATAAGGACACACTGCAAAAGAATTTTGGAAAGTTCTGTGGTGTCGTGTCTTGTAAATACACAATGCATTGTTCCTCTCACTGAGTACAGAAAAGCCAGATTATCACAAGAAGTTGGAGAGGGGTAAATTTGAAACACAACCTCAAATCTCAGCAGGTTAATGCAATTATATTTTACTCCTGAAATACATTTCAGTGTCCTCTGCCATCCATTTTTAAAACCAAACAAAAATCAGCCACGTAAACAAACAAACCCCAAAGGAGACAAATAAAACTCAACCAGCTTTATCCAAGAAAACACCTGATCTCAGGGCAGATCTACCTGGTCTTATTTTTAAGACCTTCTTAATCACTACAGAAACTTGCTTCATTCCCTGTGACATTTGCATAATCTCAGTTGACAACTATTTTAACAGAGAAAGATAAAAATATACTTGATAAGTCTCGTTTCATCCTCCCCTTTTTATAAAAGGTTGCATGTACATACATATGTGTATATAATTAAAAGGAAAAATGCAACAATGCTGGAATAGAGGATGTTATTTCATGGAGATAATTTTTCCTGTCCTAATAATATTTTTGGCCTATCAGAACTTGCTTATTTTACATTATTACACCAAGAAAAGTTAAGTACTTTTTGCAGATGATGAACTTGAGACATCCATTTATTTCATTGCTACCAAAAAAAAAAAGCCAGAAGATAAAAAGGAAGTACACGAAAAGCTTCAAATCATCTTTCCTCTACATTATTTGGGGTGCAGATTTTCAGCTGTTTTCCCAAAGTTAGGCTAAACACAGCAAACAAGGCTCAGTAAGGAAAAAACCCACATGAGATGTCACTTACAGTCCTTGCAGGAACAGCAGCACCACCGATACAGATCCTGAAGAAGCTGCTGCTTGCACAATGTTAATCTCAGCAGCTTTTGGTGAATTTGCCCTTATTAAAAAATTTCTCTCAGAGCATTTGCTTGCTCAGGAGCCTGGGCAACAGCTGCTGGGTCCTCCAAGGCACAGGTTCACACACTCACAGGAGATGCAGGAAACCTGAGTTCAGCTGCTCTCCTCCACCTAGGGTGGAGCAGGTGTGGTCCTCCTCTTTTAAAAGTCATCTTAATCCTCCCAACCAAAAAAAACTAAACGAAAACAAAGTTTCTGCTGAAACTGCTTCAGCCTCTGAGTTATTCGCCTAGAGATTCCTCTCAAACTAAGAAACCCTACTGCAGAACACTATAAAAGGCACAAGACTATCACAGCTCTGAAGGATGGGGACACCTGGGGCTTGGGAAGGTGGCCACCATGAGATATCCATCCAGAAGTCACTGTCAGTCCCACTGCAGCAGGAAATACAGCATCTCCTGTAATGGTTCATATGAAATGAGTGGATGATTCTCAGAAAAATTGAGACCACACTTTTCTAATTTCAACAGAGCTGAGTCATGTATCAGCAGATGAGGCTGTCTGCTGCCTGGAGCTACAGATGCTAAAAAGCTTCCTGCTTTTTGTCTGGTAATTAATAAGTTACAAATTCATAGATGGCATACTATTATTATCCTAGACAATTAATATCTGTGTGTTTGTTATTTTATAACTTACTAACACGAAATCTCCAGTGCTGCATCAAGCAAATTCCACTTTGGATATCTTTCACTTATTGCAGATACAAAGCAGAGACTGTGAGGAAAGCTCTCTTTGATGAATTTCTATCCTGAAGGTTATAAATAAACTTGATAACTGCTCTCAATCCATGCTGGCAAATTAAATGTAGTTCTACATCAGTGGAAGAAAAGGTTTGTCTTCCAAGAGCTCATTTGTTCTTCCTGTTGCTCTGCCCCCACCTTGGCCCATCCCCTGGTCTCAGCTGGAGTAAATCAGTGCTGCTGCTGTGTCTTCGGCAAATGATTTCTACCAGCTGAAGAGCTCATGGGCTTTTTGCAGTGTTATCTCTCCAGAAACAGAGCAGTGATTCCTTACCTTGGCTTTCCCCGTCAGTGGCTGTAACCCTTAAACTGCACAGGGAACTTCACCTCTGCCCTCAAAACAAAAGCAGATTTTTGGTGCTTCTCTCATCAAGCTGGGACTCAGCAGGGACTTGCTTCCACAAGAGGCTGTTGCTGTTTCTGCCAGGTGCATTTTCAAACCGTATAGCAATTAATAACAGAAAGAGCAGCACCAAAAAATTGGCTTTTAAACGACACAGGTACAACAGCTTTAGGCTCAGTTCCCTTTATAAGCTCTGCCCATGATTAGCTACTGCTCATGAATCAAAGGAGAGTGAACAGGATGGAAATTAACCTTTTATAATTAATATTTGATTTGTTTACATATTTCACAATATCTTTATACTACAGATAACTGTTCTAAAATAATTTTTGTCACCGTATTTCATGTATAAAAGGGGCACAGAAGATTAAAAACCAGAGAAAAGGTAGAAAACATAAGTAACCTTTCATTTTATACAGTTTGATCATCACAGAAACCCAGATTTCATAACTTGTTTTGCTACGTGATACTTGAATCACCAGACTGAAATCAAACTCATTCTCTCTCCATGTCCAACCATTCATCAAAAGAGTTTTATTCTACTTAATAACAACTGAAATAGTCAAATATTGTCCATCAGAATATATTCCTGGAAAAATGTTGATCTTTTTAAAATCACAGCTTTCTGTTAATTTCAAATAAGATTTTTTTTTATAGTAAGTTGTTAATTTTTAAACTTTATCGAAATGTTTGATGTTTGTCTCATCATTAAAAACTAAAAGACAAAATGTTTGCTTTCCTTGAGTTCAGTAGCTCATCAAAAGTCATCAAAAAATACTTTTTTAAACTTTTCATTTTGTGAAAAATAGGAGGTTTATAAAATCCCATGCAGAATTTTTCCATTTCCTGTGAAGTGAAAATTTCCAAATTGGATCTGTGTTCAATAACCAGTAGCGGGCTCTAAAGCCGAGAAAGCAATAAAAAAAAAATTTAAAAATTAAATATTTTGTGTTCCATCTGATTGACCAGAAGTCCATAGCCAAGGTCAGGGAAGGGGTTGGGAACTGTTTGTCAAATCCAAGATGTTCGAGTCTTACCTACTTATAGGACGCTGGGAAAACCCGCTTGGCTTCACTAATTAGATCCAACATCCAGTGATGGATGTTTCACTGCCAGGTTAAGGAAGTTCCACAGTCAGTAGATATCTTCCACACAGATCTCAGCAGAGCTAGCAAGGGAGCTTACAAAGTGGAGCTATTTTTTCTCTGTGTAGCTGAAAAAAATTCATTCATCCCCATTATGGCTTTGCTTTTTAAATATTAACTGTAGGGGCACAGAACTGGCAGGGGTCCCCTGGGTCGCTGCAACTACAACCTCGTTATGCAGAGCTGTGCTATTGAATCCCTTTCACAAAATACCACAATATTAAAGACAATAATGGTTTTTGCTCTCACTAACACTATGCAGAATTTTAATTTAGCACTCAGACTCCTATGGGTAAAGTGAAGACTGATGATTTAAGTTGTTTCTCCTTTTCTTGGAGCTTTGATTCATAACTTCCTAATCCTCTGTTAGCAGCTTTAAACATGTATTTTTCTCTCAGTTGTACATATTCATGCTGGCTATTAATCAATTTATTTGTAAAATCCTAAATTCACTAATGCTTATTAACAAATTCCATTAACTAAACTAAAATAGTCTCTCTCTCTGTTTTTTATCATGGAGAGGGAATGAAAAAAAGGAGTAAAGAAGCAAAATGATGTCCTATGTTGCTTAAAAGTCAGAAAATAAGAGAGAGTAAGGTCACCACATTTTAGTGGGTTTGGATATGTCACCTTCCTTGCAATTTAAGGGGGATATCAAGAATTTTAAAGCCAGCTCCTAGGTATCATTCAGGAGAATGATGTGTCTGGTTACTCTGGTCAGAAGCTCCAAGAGAACCTTCCGTGCAATTTTTGTGAATTTTTGTTTCTACTCCCAGACATGAGCACGCTCATGAACCAGAGACAGGAGTGTGAGGTGATGTTTATGGTGTGAGACCACCCAGCCTCGAGGCAGCCGTGCACAGACGCACCACATTCCACAGGGGCAGGGCAGGGAGCACAGGACACGGGTGGAGGATGTGTGTTGACATAAAACAGGAGAGCTAAGCAAGTATTTCCACAATTTTAAGTGTTCAAATAGTCGTATCCTTTTTTATACACGACTTCCATTGCTCTGATCTTGACAGTCTCCTCCTCATTTTGTAACTAAAGAGTTTCAGCAATTCCCATGTTATTCCCTTCAGCTCCTCCAAGGCCTCCAGAGATTTCTTTTCCCGCACTGGACAAGAACAATCTCTCTATATTCAGACAGACCTCCAGTATCTCTAACTGCAACTGGAGTTGCCAACGTAGCTTTTATATAAGCAATGATTCCTTAATTTCCCAACTTTAGCCTGGGTCACAGCTGACCAGGTAGCTCCTTTTAGAAGACCTTTGCTATGCAGTTCAGCATTTACCACTTGAAGCACCACGTCTGTGGCCAGACTAGGCTTTTTTAGAACTGGTGAATTATATGAGTAATATACAAAGTGATTATTGTGGTTAAATTAATTATTTGAAGAAAACAGAAATTTAAATTAAAAATACACCTTCCTGGTAGATATACTTAGATTATGAGGTTAGAATCTTATTTTTCTTCTATGCAAATCCAAAACGGTATAAAATTTTCTTGAGTTGAATTTTGCCAAAATTACTTCTATCAAATTACAAGTATTGTGCTTCTTATCCATTCCTTTCTGTCTATTTATTGTGTGTAATTCTTTCCTGTAAAAATCAGAGAGAACCCTTCACTTCACAAACTGCAAAGCTGACAACAGCTTTGATCAAACAACCTGAGAAATATTTTGAATACGATTAAATAGCATAATGTGAGTACAGTTGATCTATTTGGTAGTGTTCCAAAATTGCCTAAAATTTCTCATCAGTAGGTTCAGAGTGACTGAAGATTCTTCTGCTTGAAACATCTTCTCATATGAGTGGTACCTGATGCTTTCCCAGTTATTTTAACTCTCAAACCAAGATATTTTTGCCTTTTTTCTAATTTAAAACTACTTTAATGTACCACATATACAAAACTCTGTGAATCAATATATGATGTTATTTTGAATAAGAAATGATATTGCTTTTATGGTTTTATATGAAGTTACGCCATTTTTTCATAGATAAGGTGCAAGCAACACTGTAAAAACTGATTAAACATCAACTCTTCATTATGGATATCTTTAAGACTGAATATACACTATATTCACACAGAAAGTGGAGTATATAACACAGGAAACAATGTATACAGGAAAGTGTATAACACAGGAAACAATGGCAACTTTTCGCCTTACATCTAAATTCTATTTTCTTTTTAATTTTAACCCTTATTATTTATGTATTTTGTATTTAAATGTTTGTGTTGGTAAAGAAAACATTGGCCTGAGATTCGTGAAATAATATTTGTAAGAGTTTCTCCAGAATGCTCCAGTCACAACTTTCATGGAGGGTGGTTTTACTGCCTGTGTCTGCTGTCTCAGTCTTCAGTGTTGTCTTCTTGAAAATAGTTCCATTTTGTCCTCACACTTCCTGCTGTTTTATGTGGTTAAATAGGTCTCCTTTTAGAAATGCAACTACTGCTGCAGGGAAAGTAAAATGGACCAGTCCTATTCAGTTTTCCTATACAGGAAAGGTTTTTTATTTCCCGCTCCTGAAGTTAGAGTGAGATAAAAAGATTTATTCCCTCAGTATTCAAATGGTAAAAGAACTTGTCTTATCTTGTTCTTGCTTAGCTCGAAGCTGGACTTCTAAAATCACTAAAAAACAGGAAAGAAAAAGTGAAACCAGGATTACAGCCAGCTTACAGGACCATGGCAGTGCTGTGTTAGGGGGAAAAAAGCACATTTCCATTCTCCCTTTTGTCCTGGTGAATCAAAGGCCCTCTTATTGCTGGTGTCACGTAATACTGATCAGAAAGGAATTAAGTGGCCACTGAGAATGTGCTTCTATCAAAGAGCTGGCAATTTGCAAGATTTAGAAGCCCAGAGGTCAGTGTAAATCTCCATATCAGAGGCAGCAGAATGGAAAGGGGGGAAACACAGGTGGGAGGAATCTATTACAGTCAGCTTAATGCCCTACATCCAGATTTCTGTGAAAACAGACATTAATGATCCCCTCTCACTTTTCAGTCATGCTGTGTTCACCCAATTACTTTTGCTTATAGAGACTTCACTTTTCTTTTTCCTAATTCAGTATTTTTTTTATCTCACAGGGATACAGAGTCCAGCCTGAGGAGGAACTGAATCCAGTATAATAATAGCTACCTCAGCTCCTGCCATCTCTCACTAAAAGATGATTCTCAAAACCCTCCTAAAGCAAGATGTTTGCTATCTCAGGAGTTCACCAGTTATTCACTCTGCTTCAGATAGCTCCAGATCAAAGCCTTTCTGGGTGAGGAAGAGAAAGGGTGGTCGAGAGTAGGACTGTGAGACGCCTGGATTTAGGAGACTGCTATTGCTAGGTTGTGCTTTTGGAGCTCTGAAGACAGACTCAGAGGAGCCGCAGTGCAGATCATCGATGATAACCAGAGGCATGTACATATCTGACCTCCTTCACCTTTTTTTTCACATGCAAGCATACAGAAAAAATCCTTTTGTGTTCACTTGAAATTTTATCTTTTCAACCTGAAGAGTTTTCCACACTGTCTAGAATTCCCTTGTATTCCGAGCGCTCATTATGATGGGGAAGAACCAGCTAAGTGTGGCTCAGGTCTTAAATTTTCTCCAGTGGAACTAACTGCTAATATCAGAAGGAAAATAAACACTCCCCTGCTAAATCTCTTCTCAGTTACAGACTGTATTTAATGCTCTTTAGAGACGCAGAAAAACAATTCCTCCAACTGCAGAGCATAGAAGTTAGCCCCTTACGAGTCAAACTTTTGGATAATAATTTGCGTTCGGGGTAACTAGGGCTGTTTGCCTCAACGAACTTTCCTTGTCCAAAGAAAGACTGAATTTCTTATCCTTCATTAAACTGAATTCAGCAGATCCCTTATGCTGAAATTTGCATGGCAGAGAGCTGTCAGTGGCAAAAGGATTGGGCTTTCAATCTGGGCATCTAAAATTACACACTGTCTGCTCAGATTGCCACGGGGAAGATGATGTGAAATTTTCTGCCAAAAATAAAAGGAAAAAATGAGGAAAAAAAATTGTAAAAAAATTTTTAAAAGCAAGTGTTAGCTGAGACTGGATGACCAATAAGCTGAAACTGGCAAATCTATTCATCAATGCCCCTCTCCACAGGAGGCAATAATTCTGTCCTGGGGTGATTGTTGCCCCCAGTGTTCTTTTTGGTCAGTGAGGGCAGAAGGCACACCACAAGCACTTCCAGTTCCTCTCGCAGAGCCTGCCTGAGCATCTTTAGGTTCTTCCTGTTGGTGTCTATTTTGCACGTGTTGCTAACAAATGCAGGCAGCCAAGCTCGATCACCCCCCTGCATATGGAGCTTTGTGAAATGCAGATGGTGCAGTTTAAGTTGTTCATAATTAGGACTCATGTCACTGTAACTTGCACGCCTTTCATAATGGGATATAAAGCCCTCCATCTGCTCTGAAGCACACTAATGTAAATAACTCACTGGAGCAGCTATTTTGTTTGTTCTGCTTATAGTAAAAATAAGGAATTAACACGGGTCCCCTCATCCATTCCCTTCCCTGTTCTTCCCTGACCCACAGCTTTGCACTTGTCCCTTGCCTAGCCCTGGCTCTAGCTCCTATTTCCCTTCAGTTGCTCAGGGAGGACAGAGCTAATCCTCAGGAGGGAAAGCTCATTTATAACTGTAATTACAGCCCACAGAGAGCAGCACAGAACCAATGCTGGCATCTCTCAGAACTGCAGCAAGCACTAAAGTGAAAAGTTTCCCTCTGTAAATTAGAGAAGCATCTGATATCCTCTTTGGAGATGACATCATTCCCTCTGTTAGGGTGAGTGCTTGACCAGACTGTGCTCCTGCGTTGTGTTTACTCTCACATCATTCCATTAGCTTCAGAGAAGGCAGTTATTACACTAATTTAATTGCACGTAACGTCCTGTTGTAGAACCAGCCGCTTGTGAAATGACTAAAATGTTCAGATTTCTTTTACAGTATTGAGGAGTTCCACTTGGTTGCTCTGTGAGTTCCCAAAATTCTGCCAAATTGGCATTCCTGCTATGGCCACAGCGGGAAAACTGAGATTTCAGGCACTTTCCTGTGCTAAGTCCTGTGATCACTGCACTGGGGGGCCATGGGGGAGAAGAGTGAAGTCCAACACCGATCACTATAACGTGTCTTTACATTTCCTGGATCACCTTTCTGACCTTCAGAGTTTCAAGCAGCCAGTCAAGAAGGGCAAGGAAAATTCTGCACAGCTCAAGCTCATCTGGTTTTTTTGCCCTCATCTTTTTTTTTTTCCTTTTTTAAACAAATATGACCCTTCCAATATTAAAAAGTCCTAGGAGCAACCAATATTCTTTTTCTTTTTTTGGTTAGTAAAAGTATCTTGTGGATAGCTCCAAACATTTTGCACGACCCTGAAATCAGCTTGTACCTCAGGGAAACAATCACCTTGCCGATGTTCTTCACAAGGCACTATTTTTAAACACTGCATTTCAAAATCAACCTGTGTTCTCACTGACACGAGGCAAAGCTTTTTGGATGGTTTCCTCATCTCCCAGTATCATTAGCTGAAGGATCAATACTCCCAGCTGTCTCATCAAAGACCCTGATGAGACCCTAACTTGACAGAACCTCATATGGGACCAAAGCTACGGAACAACATCTGAAATTAAGGTGGGCTCTGTGGATGTCTCAACATCATCTATCACAAATCTGAAGAATGTCTTGACTTTGGACATCTGTAACTACGTAAATTCTTTTCAAACTAGCACATCACCAGACAGTTGTTTAGATGTGAGGCTCTGTCAGTAAATCCTAGAGTCTTGATTTTCTGGGTGTTCTTCAGGTAATTTTCTTCACGTTTCACTATCTTTTCTTCCCTCCACTTTGAAATCTCTGTGTGAGAATACAGTTCTGCATCTGAAAGAAAAATGGAGTGCACAGAGCCCTGTACAGGTGAGCAGTGAGTTAAAGTGGGTGAGTATATCCCTGTGAGAACATCTTAGAGAAAGTCTCCAAAACCTGGTTATTGTAATATCAATTCCACACTGTAAGAATATGCGAATTCACACTAGGTGTCCTTAAAGAAGACACAAGTTACTGGAAAATCTGCTGTTGTTGCATGGCTGCAGATAAAACCAGAAAATAGACTATTGCATAATGTTTTCAAAACTGGGGATTTGAAAATTTCATATAATGCCAAACTAAATGCCCCTGGTTTTGTTAAACATTTCAAAAGATGACAAAGACCTTGTTCAAAAGTGATGATTTTGCCTTTAAAGTAAAATTCTCTCCTTGTATGAAAACATTCTGCAATTTTTCCTCACAATTTCCTCCTTTTCCGTTGATCCAAAGCAAGAACATTATGTAAAAAGATATTCAGGGCATTAAGATCTGCTTCTTGAAGGGTTTTAATGCTTCTCTTTACAGATAAATGTTGTTTTTTAGGTTGAAAAAAAAATCATGTTTCCTAAGCTAGTTGAACTTCAGAAGAATATAAGTATTCATCTGTCAAAGTAACTTAAAACTTAAATTGTCACCTTTTAAAATGTCCAAAATTATTTGAAGTCAATACTAGACAGCACATGTATGTGTAACATTAGGTCATCTTAAGCACTGCTCCATTTCCATTTTAAGGCTCCTTTCATTAGTTTTGATTGATGCAGTGTTTCCCTGTACTTCTGGGCTGTAGCTGTTTTTAAAACCAAATTTCATTCATCTACTACAGGAACTTTTAATGTCCAGTCATGTTGACAAGGGCTTGGATTGTTCTGGCACCCAGGTAATTGTGTGTTGATCTGCTTGTGAGAGACTGAGCAGGAAGTAGGGAGACACCACGAAAGCAACTAAGGATTTAAAAATAAAAGTCAAAACCCGAACTCTCCAAACCTGAAAAAAGAACTCAGAAATCAAAAAGAGAATTTGCCCACATATTTAGGAAGTCTGTCAGATTCCTCTCTCTGTTTGCAGCAAGTCCCCTCTGAAGCAGAGCTTCTACAGAATAGAAAGAATGAGTTCCATCCATTAGGAAGATTCTTAGATACTTTTTCCATGCTGAAAACAAATAAGCAAATAGGAACTGAGAGCAAATGGCAGTCATGATATCATTTGTCTTCTAGGGCTTCCTTAGTAAACAAACCTAGTGGAGATAAGCAAGGTCCTATCCTTCATTGGCAACGTTGAGTTCAGGGCAGAAGCTCTCCCAAGAACAAACAAATCATACCCCAGTTGTAAAAGTTTAAAATCAGCAACAGGGAACTGAAAGAATTAAAAATATCTTCTGGGGTAACAGTGATTCAGATGTGGAGTTTGCACCCTAATGCAGCCCCTACAGAAAACTAAAATTCGGAGCCTGATCTGGTGTGATCCTTTTGAGGGATGATTTTCAACCACGGCTTGTGTATCATCACAGGTTTCGTCAGAGAAAAAAATCTGCCCTGGTTTGCCAGAGATCTGAGCCTTCACTCTCTCATTTACATCAAAACATGGGCTGCAAATGGCAGCATCTGAATGTGCGACTGCTCATTCTTTTATTTCTAATTTTTTTTCAACACAACTGTGCCTTTGTGAGTTCAGTGACAAGAAATGAGAAGTAAACCAAAACACGCCACAGATTCCAAAAAAACCCAACAAAAGCAAGCCAAGGTTTCACCTTGGGGTTCAGCCTTCCTGAGGAAGGGGCACTGGGGCAGCCCCAGCCCCGGGTACTTCCCTGGGGACAGATGGGGCCAGGCTGGGCTCTGTGGGGCTGTGGCCCTGCTGTGGCATCTGGGGCAGGGGCTGACAGTCCCAGGGGGCTGACGTGAGGTTCTGGACCCTGGGCAGGCTGGAGGAACCCTGGGGAAGGGATCAAGACCCTGTAGTGGCCTCAGGGCCCCAGTGGTTTTGTTGGAGTAATGACTTAAGACAGGCAATAACTCAGCTGGCAGGAGGCAATTTTAAACCATCGGTTGTTCTGACAAGATACTGCAAACTCGTATAATATTTTTGAAGAGAAAAACCCCCTCAGACTGCACAGAGGCACTCAACAGCTCTGCTACAGGCCAGCAAGTCTCCTTTTGGCTTGTACTAGAGCAAGGATGGGACAGAAAAATACATAAAAAACCCTTTATCACCTCCTGTCAGACCTTGCTGCTGCAAACTCCTGCCCTGTCACACCTTTTCAGGCCCCCAAGCTTTAAAAGGGTCCAGTGTGGAGTCTGTTGTAGTGTGTGTGCCCTTTTAGAGCTGCTTTGGAATATATGTTCTCTGTATCATCAGATATGGGCAAATATATCGACATGATGTTTGCATTTGTGGGGTTTTTTTTAGTGTATCAAACCGCTTTTAGATAAGGTTAAAAATCATGGCCTGCCTCTATATTTTTAAAATATTACATGCCTTCAAAAGAGTATGGTCTGGATGCAGAATACTTATCCTGAGCCTCAGGGAAATCTTTTACGACTTAGTTTCATGTTGAGCAATGCTGCTCGAGGCACTGATTTCTGAAGGGCCTGGTCTGTGGCTTTGAGAGACCTGGCTAATGGCACTGGAGCCATCACCAGGTTCCCTGGGCTTCTCAAGTGTTGAGAATGCTCCAAAAGAGCTCTGAGGTTTATGTTTGACCAATAAGAAGACAAACCTCAGGGAAGATGGCTCTCTAGAAATCATTAAATCAGTGTGGGCATGAAAACACGACCCTGTCGTGCCTCTTTTTTTTTTCCAATTTGCCTGTTTATATGGTATAGTTTTACCACTGCTTTACCAATCTTCCAGCCCCACCCAGGGAGGGATTTGTTTCTAAACATGACTTATCTCTATAAACGGAATTATCCGGATACTGAAAGCGGCTGTGTTCCAACAATGTGTGCTAAAAGTTCATCCTGACATTTTCTTCTTTCTTACTGCACTTCTGCTCTTCAGCTCCTGCAGCTCTCTTCTTCACCGTTTAGAGACACAGCACAGCTGCTATCATGTGGAATAAAATGGACTTCCATTGCCTGAAACTGGTTTTCAGTAGTGAAAATCCTATTTCTCTTTTGTAAGGATGTACACGACTTGGAGACAGAAACTTCTCTCAGCCTAAAAGAAAATATTTAACTTGAATAGTGTGGATTAAATCATGAAGGCATGATTTAATCTCATTCTAGATAGGCCAAATAACAAGCTGCTATCTGAGACAGATACAAAATTAATACTCTTGTTAGTGCTTTCAGTAAAATTTTATTCTAAAAATATGAATTTCAAAAGCTAAAAAACTTGTTTTACCTTTGCAATCTTAAAATGTACAGTCAGGAAAAAAACCATAGCTGAGTAATGCTCCTGGCTGTAACTCTCAGACACAGATTCTGGTACTAAAATTTGCATTCCCACAGCACAGCTCATTCATTCCTATAGATTCTCAAAGCAGTATTAAGTCCAGATTGGCATAAGCACTGTAAAAAGCCTCCAGCAGAAACTATTTCTCTCTGAAAGGTTTTGCCTTCGCTACTGGTCATCTGACATCTTTAATCCCTTTTGCTTTTGCTTTATGGCTTTTCTTGACCTGCATTGTTGCCTTACATAAAAGCTCTCTGTTCCGTCAGCTTTTCTACATCTCTCCTGGCCTTGTGCCTGCCATGCCTGGTTTAGCTGGAAGTTGGGTATATGAAGTCTGATTCAAAACTTGTTTATCTCTTTCAGAAGAAAGTGATTTTTTTAAGCAGTTGGAAAGCACAATTGGTTCTGACAACATTATTTTGGCAGGACTGGGGCAAAAAACCAAGCAGCACAGCAGACATTTCTCAGGCAATTTATAAAAAACACCAAAACAAACAGCCCAAGCCAATCATACATTCAAATGAAAGATGCAGCATAAAAAACTTACAACTTTCTGCACAGCAAAAGGCTGAATGCATGCTTGGAACATTCGTTAACCCACTGATTTTTAGGAGTTGAAACAGAAGGGCTTGACTTTCTTTATGACTCAGCTTTTCAACTTTCTAGAGACGGCGAGAAGAGGAAGAGCTGAAAACCTCTCAAACATCAAAATTTTAACATATGAAAGGAATTGAAACTGCAAAGTGTCAACTTGCTCTGTTGTTTCATACTCCACTGCTCTTGATTTCACCTGTTTGTGGTTCTGCTTAGCATGTACCAGGTGTGTCATTCTGCTAAAACTACTGGGCTGATGAATTGCTCAGGAAGAAATATTCTAACAGAGTATGCACCAGTCATTATGGCAGGGAGAAAATTTAAGTCCTGCTGTCCTGGGAAGAACCTAGAGAGAGATGCAAGAGAAGTGCATGCAGCAGTGCTGAGCTGTGAGTACTTCCTGTGCACATGGGAGAAAACTTCCAGTGAGAGCAACCACCAGCTTCTGGAAAATATTCCCCAGGATCGACACAACCCTGGCTGCAAGAAGGATGTGCACCTGCAGAAACAGGATATTGTGGTTAAACGTAGGGCAGGAAAAATGTCTGAGGCATGGAAAGCTTAAATTAATCGCGTGTGATCCGTGGAGAGGGAAGGGAGATAGGGGACACAAGGAAGTTGTTTGTAGCCCTGGATCGTTTACTTGGGCTTAGCTGACACATCAGGCAGGAAACCTGTTTGCTAGAGCAGGATTTTCACAGGAGCTGTAACATAAGACAGCACTGCAGCCTCGCCCTGTCACCACCCTCTGCTGTCGTGCTGACACAGGCAGCTTTGCAACCACACAGCCAAATTGACCGTGGAACTGAGGATTCAGGTTAAATTCTGCCTTACCTGAGAAGATGGATAAAGAGAGAAGCAAGGAGGGTAAGATGGCAAAAGGAAAAATGTGACTCCCTCTCTTTTGGCAATTTAACCACAGTTTCAGTTTAGACCAGCCTAGAGTGTTCAATGAATGGATCCTGGAACGCTGAAGAGGAGAATGATGCCCAGTAATCCTAATTGCTGATAATAAAGAAAGATGATTTTTAATGTCCCCAGAGAAGAAAAGGAGTTGGGAGATTGTGGTTGTTCAGTTGGTCTAGGCCCACCAGTGCAGGGAGGAAATGGGAAAGCTGAGGATTATTTTTGTCCTATTTACTTTTACTGGAGTACTAGTTTTCTGTTGGTCTTTTAATAACCAAAGACAAAATTCTGTCCCAAGCTTTACTCCAGGCACAAAATGCACCTATAACGACCTTTCCCTGTATCTCTCTCTCCAGAAGACATCTGCTTGGACCTGACAAGAGAAGCATTTCTGCTCTTGCACTTAGGAAGACAGACCAGCCTTTGCTAATGGGGGACAAACAGCTGCAAATGGAGTAGAGAGAGCCAGCAGAGTTCTGGCTTGTGTGTCCTGGATGAGTAATTCAAGCTGAAAGGCCTTTGCATGGAAATTCAAGTACTGCCTGGACTGTATCACCTTTTTCACCCTGGCTGCTGCAGAACAACACGTGTCAATACTCGAGGAAACAGAAAGGCCCTGCAGGAGAAGAGGGGCTCTCGCAGTAGAAAGCACGCTCCCTTCTTGGATAACATGTCAAAGGCAGCTCCCCCACAGCACAGGGTATTGCAGCAAACTTTCTTGTGTCAGTGTAACTTATTTTCCTGAAAGAGTCTCATTTCCTTCCCTTTTCTAGGCACCTCAGGTGACATCCCTTATCTGTGAAACATTGTTCTCTAATGTCAAGCAATATTAAGCCTGACTAGGTTGCACAGAGGATACTGGTCCTGGACATTATTTTAATAGCAATTCCATATTCATTAACATTATCTTGTACGTCAGAGACCAAGTTATTCCACAGGGCAAACAAATCTGGCAGGATTTAATCAAAATGCATCTAACGACTATCAAGGGCGGAGCATTCGAGATAATTTGCTGGGACACAGGGTCTGTTCCTGAAGAAAGTTCAGCTTTCACAGTTCACAAGACGTGAAAGCTCTCTGGCCATTCAGCAGAGAGAGTTTGCAGCCTCCAGTGGAAGATTTCCAAGGAGGCCATAGAAGCAGCTGTCATCAAAGAATAGTCAGTCAGCTCTCACCTCTGCCGAGCTTTCAGAGTCTGGAGACCCAGACTTTGCTGTCCTCCCACTGAGCTTCTTCAACAGTAAGGAAAGAAATGTCATGAAACACTCAGCTATCAAACATATTCCCCTATTCCCCCCTCATTTCAACCCCACTCCTTTTCCTCCAGTCATTTACCTTTAAAGCAAAGATGCTCCTCCTTCACATGATTTTGTTCTACCACTTTGGATCTGGAAAACCTTTGTAAGAGTTTTTTCCTAGGCTGAAATTGAGTCCCCATTCTTGCAGCTGCCACGGATGTTTTAAGCAGCATTTTATTAAAAACGAAATCAATAAGGCAGTTTTGCAGCCTTTTTAGCACTGAAACAAACAGAATTAGCTTAAATGACAATCTCGTTACTGCTGTAGAAGCTTCAATAAATGGGAGCCCTTCCTAGTAAAATATAAACCAGACAAAATTAGACATAACAAAAAATCAAATAGCCCAATTAAGAACACTGCATCCACAGCACAAGTGGAAGATCAATACCCCTTCAAAGGTGCAGCTAGTCAATTGCCCCCATTTGCACATAAAGAATTCATTCATCAAAGCACCAGCTCACAGCAGGATTTTTAGGTATGATTAACCTTTCGTGGTGCTTTGGTGTTTAAACTACAGTCCTCAGTGCTGGGCCTGATTACGGAGAGCACTCTGTGGGCCTAAATGAAACAACATTTTTCTTTATGCATTAATATGACCAGTCTTATTCTCACTCTGCCAGAAAGAAGCTTCAGAAGTAATGACTTAAACCCATCAGTAATGGTACTTCTGTGCTAAGTCACCA
Source organism: Rhagologus leucostigma (assembly GCA_013397725.1). Classification (NCBI taxonomy): domain Eukaryota; kingdom Metazoa; phylum Chordata; class Aves; order Passeriformes; genus Rhagologus; species Rhagologus leucostigma. The sequence continues at coordinate 156,658 of VZTD01003229.1, read as the reverse complement.
TTTGAAATACAACATGATGCTCTAAAATAACACAATATTAATCACGGTCATTATGAAAACAGCTCTTCAGTTTTCCTCTCACTTCTCCATGGCTTTCTATTATGCTGAGGACATTTATTATATTAAATATTAATTCACTTTTTTTTTTCTTGTTATGATTAACAATGCTGAGGTCCAAATCCAAGAATTAAAAAGTGAGGAGATGTGGATTTCCTGAGGGCAGATACTAAACCCCTGGAGGTGTCAGGGAGTGTACTTAGCTTTACAAGTCATTCCAGAAAATCTGACTTTAAAGACCTTTAAACCCTGCAGAGCTCTAGTACAGGGAAGGAGACTTCAAGACTCTATATCCTATCTGCAGCCAAGATACATGGGGAAAAATCGCAATATTCATAACCAATATAAACCTCTTCACCCTATGTATCCTAGAGGGTATTACTGTGAAATACTCTGTCAGGATCTCCAGATAACTTCAGAAATCACAAGCACATAAAAATTTAAAAGTAAGCCTCAGCTCAACATCTCCCTTCTCTCCTGATCACCCTAATTCCTTAATAATTTTATTTAAATACTTGCAGTGTCTTATTTTTCGTGTTAGCTGTTCCCAGACAGACACATCTATTTCTTATGAGAGGACACATGATCAGAGTCAGGTATTCTTTTGAAAAGATTGGAGGAGTCAGTGGAAAACTGAATTGTGCCAAAATCAAAACTGTTGAGAAACTGAAGGTAGATTCAGCATACAGTGTTGGTTGAAAGAAATGGGTGGGAGATATCTTGGAAATGCTAAAATATTTCCTTTAAAATTTTGGGACAGAGGAATGGTATTCAAATAATTTTGAAGGGTCATTTCTCATTTGGAAGCTGAAGTTCATAGGAAAAACAGTATAAAAAAGCAAATTTCTTTGGCGTTCATGAGAAAGCTTTAGGCTAAACCGAAGTAAAAGTATGGATTTTGTTTAATAAAACATTTGCTTACATGTTTAGGTTCTAACGACATAATATGTTTTTCCTTATTTCTTCATTTTAACCAACAACAAAAAGCCCCCAAAACCTTTCCAGCTATGCTTGTTTTAACACAAAGAGTGCTCATTAATTTCCTTTTGCATGATTAAGGGACTGCACCCACCCATCTCTGGATCAGTCAAATACTCTTGTGATTCAGTAGCAGCATCCAGAAAGGAAGTGGAGCAGGCAAACCTCCACCCCTTCAGCTCTCCAAACCTGTACTCTCCATGAATTCAATCGCTTTTTATTACTCTTAAACTGATTAATATATTTTTGCTGGCAATACATCATACTCATTTTCTGCCATTATTAAAATAGTTTTAAAGACTCGGTATCCGAGAGCCTTGCCCAAGGAGTGAGGCGTGTTGGGAGGAAACGTGGAAAGCCCACCCTTGCACAAGGCTGTAATTCACAGATGCTTTTTCAGCTCCTTCTCCCGTGGGAAGAAAATCATCCAGCACAGCTGGGGCAAATCCAGGGCTTTCTCTCCCTCCCTGCTTGGAGTTGTCACTGGGAGAGCTCAGCAATCTCCACATGGCACCAGCAAACACCTTCTCCAGCCTAAATGTGAATATCATTTCCTTTTTCTACCATGCCTAGTAAAACTTCAAGTGTTGTGTTTCTCCCGCTGCTGTGGTCAGAATTTTCAGGGGAAACACAAAGCTTTCCACTCAAGTTATGGCCCCTAAAATCCTCTAGGTTCACCTACAGGAACCCAGCTAGTGCAACAAACACACAAATAGATTTAAAGGTTCCTAAAAGGTGAGCTAGATGAAATACCAGCTGGGCAGTCTTACTGTGAAAGAAATACATTTTGCTTTGAATGTGTATTTTTCAACAGAAAAGGACGTGGGATAAAAAAGGGAGTTATGACTTGTTCACCAAGAATCCTCAAACAAGGCTTTTTAACTCTTTTACCTGAGGAAAGATGAAAGGATGTGTAAGGCTTCTTTTTAATTTTCAAGAATTATCTTCTTCTGATAGTTTCCTGGTGCTGTCTGACCATTTTAATCATTAGCTGTAAAAATTGAAACAGTCATTTTCTCGTTGCAGCAATTCAATATACGAAAAAAAGGACACAAGAAATAGAAAGAGCTAAAATGTAAAGAATTATCAGAAAATTTGTTTTCCCTCTTGAATGTTTGACCTGGCGTAAAAATAGATTAAGTTTTGACTAACCTTTCTTGGGGTTGGCAGGTATGTTTGCTTTTACTGCTGCTGCACGTGGTTAAACTGAGTTGTACTGAACGGGCATTGGTTGTTATCAGGAATGATACAGAAATTCAACACCCAGAAGCCAACTTCCTCTTTCAAACTGGAAGACATTCCCATTCTCTCTGTCCTACGCTCCAGTGTCATCTCTACATGCAATTTTGTTATTAAAAAAAAAGATTCTGCTTAATATTACTTAATTTTGGGCTCATTGACCATTGGATTTGCGACTCCACACATGATCTTAGATGTTTTTAGAGTTCACAAATGCAAATATGATGAAATAGAAATAAAATTTGGGTTTATATTTGTCTTGTTCCTTGCATTTAAGCCTGACATGAGCCCAAGGCCACCCTTCCTCAAACAGAAAAATATTTTTTGTTGTGTCCAACACAGCCATAAGTTGCAACACAATTTCTGAATCCTGATAAAATATGAGTTTTTATGCTGTTTTTTGCCTCCCACATTCACTTCAGTTAAACTACAATGCTTTCACACATATGTTAAGATTTTACTGAGTTTATCTCGTCCTGACTTCTTCGCACACATAAACATCCAAAGAATGTGAAAAAGAACCCCCAAAACATTATGCACAGATTATCTGCATTAAGTCTGATTTTAACTGTTGGCCCTTTTTCACATGTTGATCTCAGTTTTGTCGTGCCCTGACTGTCTGGTACTTAGCATTTCCTCCTCCCCCGGGCATTTCCACTTTATTTTTAGAGGTCTATGGAGTTTTGTTCTTAGAGAGGAATAAGTTGAAATAAACGATATATTTTGAAATAATTTTTTATATATATGTAATGCATAAAGAAACTCGGTGCAAGGGTATGTTAAACATTGTTCAGAACAAATGAGTCAGGAAAATCTCAGAGAGAAAACAAGTGAGGCCGTTAGCACAGGGTGTGATGGTCTGAGGCCAGTCAGAAAGCACACAGCCGCTACCAAATCATTCGTTAGCAGCTAATGAAAAGCAATGCTATTCTGTTAATATGGATTAGAGATGAAGTCTGAACTGTGAATCCTTGCCAATTTAAACCACTCCTGTAACAGCCTGAATAAAAGAATCCATGGACATCTTCCTGACACGGGGGCACTAAATCATCCTAAAATCAATACCAGGGCTTTGGTTTAGTCATCTCCACCAAGAGTTGAAGAAGGCTGGCATTTGTCTGCCAAGTCTATGGCAGGATAAGAGGCACATCTTAAATAAAGTGGAACGGAAACTACTCCAGCTGCCCCCACATGCGTTTTTTAAATCCTGACAAGAGTCAGTCTGGGAATGTGAGGATTATGCCAGGCTGGCTGAATGAAAAAGAGCACTGCTTCTGGAGCATATGTTTCCTCTCAGTCTAGAGGTGGTCTCGTCGTGGGCCTGAATTTCTTTGCACTTTCTGTTTGGCACGAGTGTGCAGGATCCAAAGGTATTTTTAACACACAACAAGAAAGCTCTTGGGCAAAATGCCTCCCACACAAGATGACACTCACACTGGGTCTCTCCTAGTGAATTTCCAGACTATATTTGTATTATTTATATTTATATAATACAGATGATTTCACAGTGTTTTTCATTTTAAATTTCCACAAGTCGCAAAATAATTTCAGACACTTCGTGAGAAACAAACGACAAAGAAAACATAGCTTTATTTGTTACTGGGAGTAACGGGGTTTTCCTTAAGTCCTACTTCTTTAAGAAAATATAGCTTCATTTCTCTATCTTATACATTGCAGGAAAAATTCTGGGCAGAAACATTCCCAGAAGCTTAAATACCAAGGGGTTTAAAAAAAACAAAACAAAAAACCAAAAATTAGCATAGAGGAAGGATTGAAAAATTTTATGAATAGGAATGCAAAAGGAAAACATTATCAGTGTGCACAAATACTTCTATTCAGCTGAAATGTAAAAATTTCTATTTTCATAAATAACAGATAGCTTCAAAGAAAAAAACATGTTTCCTTCACAATACCAATTCTCAGTATTTAATATTTCTCATTACCTTTTTACCCTAAATTAACTTATGCATTTGATATCAGCTAGCAAAATGTTATATTTCTACAGATTTGCTTTAAACTGAGCCACCACTGAAAATAAATAGAGAAAATATGGCTTAAGATATTAGAAGAATCAGCTCAATTTCGTTACTCTCAATGAAATCACACCAGAGAAAGATGAGATTGTCAATCTGTACTAAATTTAGTAGGAAAACAAAAAGGAAATCATATCTGAAAACTTCCCAGGTAAGTCTAATTAGTTTGAAAGTTTTACTTCTCCCCTGCCCTCCGAAGCTACAAGGTTTTGCTCACATGGTCTTGCTCTACCTCTTTGCTGAAAGATTTCAAGAAATTCCAAGGTTTCCAAAGTGTAAGGGTGTGGTATAAGGAATTCAGAGACATTTTCTAAGTTCTTGTAGAGACAGAAAGAAATGCTGCAGTCAACAGATAGAACTGATATAAAAATCCATATCATGCTTGGTGAGGTGGGGTATCCCCAAGCTCCTTTCCTGATATTCATAATTTTCAGGTTTATTTTGAGCTGATGACCCTCAAGAGTAGAGTTGGTTTGGAACTGTTTCTGGAGTTACCTCAGAGAACTGGCTGAACATATAAAGAAAACGATGGGTTTCAAGGGTTGCTGATAAAAGTTAAAATGCAATTCCAGAAGTGATAAAAGCTGTGGACTGGTAACGTCCAACTGCCATGAAGGTGCGCTCATGAAGAGCCTTGAGAAAATGGTGGTGGGACAATCCTGATGCTGAACCAGAATTTCTGAAAGAAAGGTAAAACTTAAAACTTGACAAGTTGTCCCACTGCGGTCTAAACTCTCTGGTAACCATCCTTCACACTGGTTTTGATTATACATGTCCTTCAAAACCACCTAAACTGGATTAAAGATTTGGAGAGGGACAGCTTGCCACAACCTTTGAAAAAATTACTTTGTGTTTAATTACTCCCTCTCATTGTCATTTCTTTTCCTCCCAGTTACTAATAATTTACTCTATGAATAGTATTTTACCTTTCTATACAAGCGTTACTATGCTCCACATAGTAAAAAGCATAAACAATTCAGAACTTTAGTCAAATAAAACAGCACCACATTTGCGTTCTGTGCAGCACACTGGGTTTTGGAGCAATCCCTCAGTTTTGAAAGCACAGTAAAATCCATCTCTGACAGCAGGGTGGTTACAGAATCTGTTTTCCTGATAGCGATCAGGCTCGTTCTGTATTCCAGCCACACAGCCCCAGTGCACTCGAGAGTCCTGCACATGAACACAGCAATAACAAATACGTCGTCCTCAGTGGGGCTCAGGGTTCAGCTGTGGTGCTTTTTAATGTTGTTCATGCTCAGGTTAATGGGCAAAGCAAAAGGCTTGTTTACCCTTATGAGTAACTATATTTCAAAGAGTAATTTCAGTTGAGGGTTTTCCATCATTTGCACTCGAAGTCACGGATCTTTGAGCACTTCCCATGTTTTCATAATTCTTTTTGCTGGTGGACTATTGATTCCTGAAGATAACACAACTTGAAAGATCAGTAAAGGTTAGCTAGTAAAAGAAACATGCATCATTTAAAATGCCTCTGTGCATCTGGGAGTTCAACAATACCTATTAGTATTACTTAGGAGTTACAGGAAGCAACTGCTTTTAGGATGATTTTTAATCCAGACTTTTTGCCTGTAAAGCCAAGCACCAGCTATCTTTTCATATGAAGGCAGCTTGGACACGTAGTAACAGCACATTTTTCTGTTCAAAGTTAAATTAAACACCAAGATTGGTGTTTTACAGCAACATTGGGTCTTCAATATGAAATCTCTCCAATGCTTGAATTCAGTGGAAAAGGAATCCTAAATCGCTGCTTCCTGAGCTGTTTCTGTCACTAAGTCAAAGAAACAGGACTCTGATTCCACTGGTACTGGTGATGCTTCCCCTGGATGCCACCAACAGGTCCCGGGGGCATTTCCAACCCTGTACCAGGCATCCTTCTTGCCCACGTGGGCCAGGATGGTGAGGCCACCGCTGCGTTAGCCAGAGGCTTTCCAGCTCCTTGCAGCAGCCAGTGGATGTAGCAGCTCCCTCTGGGAAGGAGGCAGTGCTGAAAGAAGGTTAAGCAGTGCCAAAAAGCCCCATGTGTGCATAGCTAGAGCACAGGACCTGCAGGACTGGACCCTCAGATGCGAAAACATCACACCAAGCAGAACCTGGGGATAAAAAACCCAAGTGGATCTTGCTGCCTTACGGTGGGGGCTTCCCTGCATTTTCCAGTTGTAAGACAACCCTGGCTTTTCTTTCCACAACCCAACAACGAGGTGAGCTAAGTTTCTTCTCCCTCTACCGAGTTTTGATTTTATTTACTCACTCCATGGGTGAGAGCAGAAGGAATAATTCCATTTACTGATTTGTTCATTGGAAAACACAGTGGTTAGGTCTAAAGCAAACAAATTCCCTTGTGGGTCAAGTGTCTTACATGGAAGAGCAGCACTTCTCTTTCTTGCAGTTCTCGACTTAGCTTTTAGGGAAATTGCAGGTAAAGCATGAACAAAAGAATTCAGTTTTCTAGAAAATTTTTACATTTTTAAAAGCAATTGATTGCATGCAGAAATTCATATTAACACTTTGGCCTTCTAAGATTTTTTTTTTTTAATATATTCCTTCTTACTAGGAATTTAAATTTATTAAAATAATTAAAGAGATCACAGAAGGAGAGATTAAAAAAATGTTTCATTTTTTACAACCTTTGATCGAAATTGAATTCACATCCACAACTAACAAGAAGGATTCTGTGTGTTCGGAAAAGCAAATCACAGATATACATGGAAGATTTTGGATAATCTTCTTGTTGTGTCTGAACTCACACTGTAAAATCAGACTCATTTATTTCTTGTGTATTCTTTCCATTTCCTTCTCTTCACCACCTTTCTACCAGCCCTTGGTATCATCCAGTGTCAAAATCAAAGTTTACATCTGTCTGTAAGGGGCTTCCCCAGCTGTGATATACTCATTTTCCACCAGAAATAATGATCCAACTTGCAAATATAGCTAAGATGGCAATTTAGAAAACTGTACAAAGCATAAAATACCCAGAATAAAGGTAAAAAAAATGTTCTCTTTACAAACATTAAAACATTCAGTGCTTTACTACTAATGGGCTTGCTTCTATTATCTATCTACCTATAGCCACCTTAGGAGTGCTGTAATGCCAGATATAATTAGTGCAGGCTTGTCAATTTGATTTTGGTTAACTTTTACGGCCTCTTTATGTTATGATTCCTGTGGGAGCTTGCTGTTTGCTCACTGGCCCAGCAAAAAAAATGCATTTATTTTGGGCTAAACAATAGCACTGTTTAATTAAGAGGTGTCACACTATTTATTGCCTCTCATGTGCTGTACCTTTGATGAGGGGGCTATAAAGGCAGAAAGTTTGTCAGATTGAATTTCTCTGCTGTAATTTCCTACCGGAGAAAATGTGACACAAGGCAGAGAACCAATTTCCCATTTCTATTTAGCATTTATATTGACAGAATTAATGATTTTATCATCATCTTTGGCCCACTCCTAAATGGAAGACATATATTGCCTGCTGAGACAGTAATTTTTCCACTAAATTATGTATATATGTGTGTTCATGCACTTACATACACTCATATATATATATATATTTCTGCGCTTATTCTTCCATGGGGAAATTATACCTTGTTATTAAACCCATATTGAGAAAGGAAGGGTAAATTGCTGGGAAAGGTAATTAGGAAGACTAATAAGAACGATCTTGGACAAGGATTCTAAAAAGGGGATAGAGGTGAAAAAATCCTTTGGACATTCACCATGACAAAGGGTTCGGGAAGGCCCAAGCCAATGAACTCACGGCATGTTGATGGAACTAATTTTATTTCTGAAGTCCCCTCATGAGAATGCTATACAATATATATGCTGCACATTTGTCAAAGTTGCCATGTAAGAAATTTCAATTTCCTTCCCTGAAAATAATTGATCAAAGGATCATGAAGTTCAAAGGACTAGGGAAATGAATAAATATTGTATAGAGATATAATGCATTGTAATCATACTGTATATACTATTTTAATAGAAATCTGGAGACCCCTGTTACAATTCTTGAACCTCTTAATGGAGCCAGCGAGATCCATTTTGCAGTTTCACATGCTGCCATTGGGCTGAACTCCTTCCCTGCTAATCTAACCATCTTTATAATTTTGTTAGAGGTCACTAGCTTTAATTTACTGCTAAAGTAATGTGAAGTGGATGATATCTTACATCCCTTTTCGTGAATATTCCGTACTCGGAACAACTCCTGTTGGAGTCTTCTGCAAGTAAGAAGCAAGAATAGCCTCACTTTGTTTTAGGGAATATCTAAACTCATCTGACAGAGCAAGATTCATTCAAAGGAAGAAGGATGAGTTTCAGAGGATGAATTACCCTTAACTCTCCTCTTGGTGGCTTGACACAGGCAAGCTCTGCTCGTACAGGTTTGCAATTTGGGGTTGTCAGGTTAAAATACCAGAAAAAGTTAAGTTTCAGCTCATGCCTTTCCTGTTATTAAGGCTTTCCCTTTATTATGGGCTTGAGGTGCCATTTTCCCTTAATTAAGGCACCTAGGTACCCTTTTTTCTCTACATGGGTGTCAGAGCTGCCTACCAGAACCGGCCTGGGGCTTTAGGCCCCTTGGCTCCTTATCCCAGGCAAGGTCAGACATCTCACCATGCCCAGGCAGTACAGAAAGGAGAGAACAATGGGTAATTTCAACTCCCAGCCACCATGGTGCATGGTTACTCACCTCCAGAGCCCTGTGAGAGTACAAATAGGGTGATTTCCCATTGCATTTTTGCCCACAGAGAGGTGGCACCGCAGGAACATGGGATGACTGGAGTTAATGGCAACCTGAACAGAAATTAAAATATTTTATTTGAAATGTTTGCCTCCAGTTGCTCCACAGGCCAAATGAACCAGGGTTCACCACAAATACTGGAGGTTGACTTGCAATTTGCCGAACACCAGTGAATTTCTCTGTGAGCATTTGAGGAGGGAAGTGTTTTACTCAGCCCTAGAACACTATTCTGGTGTTCCTCTACCTTCCAATTACCCCACTACAAGACAATCTTCCTCAATTTCCTGTATATGAAATCACTGGAAATAGACATTGAAGTAAAGCCTTTCATTTGGTTTCTTTTTTTTTCTTTTCTTTTTTTTTTTTTTAAATTGCTCTTTCAAACTCCAAGTCTGCTTGGGAAAGCTCCCAAAAGTAAATCCCTTTTCATACAGGCCAGCATCCTTGTCTGCAGAGCTGTAGGATGCAGATGTGTTCTGAGTAAAAGTGCCTATTTGATGGTTACCATTTCAACTTAAGATATTTGGCATGAACAAATTAGCCCGGGCTGAGAATATTCTTATGGGAAGAAGTTACAGAAAAACACTTTCTTATACAATGCTACTTTTTTTACATAGGCTTATAAAAATTATTATATTGCATAGCATCCATCTGGCAACCATTTGGTTTCAGCAGTATGTTAAAAGGCATTAGAGAGGTATCCTAAATTTGCAGATTATTCCAACTGCCAGGGCAGATACCCTTACAGGGTGTACAAACAGCCTGTACTGGTACAACAGACACTTTTCTGACTATAAAATGATTGTGTATATTTTCTACCCACGTGCTACAGCTGAAATAAAAGCAGTCAGGACATTTTCTTTTCATAAAAAGCACAATTTCAGTAAGTTCTCTGATAGTAGGCTGGGGTAAGTCTTCTTCCAGATTTCAGTTTCTGGCAGGTTTTGAAAAATTACTGCAAATTAAAAAGCTATAAAATTAGTATTTGCACTTTTTCTTTTCCTACTTTTTAGTCATTTTTATCAGTGAAACAACCAACATACTTAAAATACCATTGAAGGGCATTAATATTATTAGTGTTATAGTGGGAGTTTTATACAGAAATAATACATTTTAGATGATGAATGAAATAAAAATACACAAAACAAACAACTGCAATTATATTATTTTTAGAATGCAAAACACTGAAATTTCATATTGCACAAATTATAGAGGAATCCCATTTCTTCCTAAAGTGTGGCTAATTTATTATCTGTAAGGACAATATTAGCAGCTTTAGAGGACATGTAGAATTTGAATTCTGCTGTCTGCAAAGTCATCTAAAAAAGACAAACCTGCACTTTTTTCTGCCTACCCAAAAAGGACTGTAACTGTAATGTGATCATTTTGGTAATTTATATATGAAATGAACTCTTAGAGGTGCTGTAATTATGTAGGTTAAGGGAACCTGAGTATATTCCTCATCTGGAAGGGCTCTCTGTTGCATTGTAAGCAAGAAGAAGTAGATCCATTCATGACATCAACTTCCCTTCCTTTTGAGTATCACAACTAAAACGTCCTGAGGAAATAAAACCCAAAACAAAGTCACTGAAAGCTGTGTCTGGGTTACAGGCTGAGGACAGAAAATGCCTCCCTCTGTAGAGACGTTCTGGTTAATTTATAGAGTTTCCAGTGCTCTAATTGGAAATGCAGAACCCAGGATAGCTCACAGAACTCCAACACTTCTGGCCACGGAAAAGTCTCCCACAGCCTGGAGCCCACGGGAGTATCTCAGCCATGAGCTCTTAATGGGGGTCTCCAGCTCTGTTGTTGCTCGAGAAAAACTTTGAAAAATTCGTGTAAATTACTCCAGTACAGATAAGAAATAAAATCAAACCCCCATTTAAAAACCATTGACTGCTAAAGCCGATTTATGAGCTTTGAAGGCTTATTATCAGCAGTGTTGGTATAATGCAACTTGTGGATGCTTCCCCAGTCACTTCTCCTGCCACAGCTTCCACCTAACAAGGGAGAGGAAATGGGAACCAGGGAAGTTACAGAGAACCCTTTAGGAATCCACATGACTGCGAAGGAGGGCACTTCATCATGGATCCTCCAAAGAAGAAATTTTTGTGCCACGTGATTAAATCACATCAATAAGAGAGTCTCCCAGAGGAAGGTGTTTCTGCAAGGTCTTGCCAGGCAAAAGGTGTGATACGAATTATTTCTGTGAACTAAAAAATGGATCATGTAAATTCGTCTTTAACAAAGTTCAGTGCAAGCAAACAGCTGAAAACTCAGTTGTGATGCTTTGCATGGGCTTGGCCCTGCTTGCAGAGGTTAAAAGAGATTGAAAAGTGAAGGGGAAAGGAAAGGAGAAAGAAGAAAGGAGAAATGGAGAAAGAAAGGAGAAGGAGAAAGGAAGGAGAAAGGAAGGAGAAAGGAAGGAAGGAGAAAG
>VZTD01003229.1:992-144934 GCA_013397725.1 Rhagologus leucostigma | reverse complement strand
GGAAAGGAAAGCGGAAAGGAAAGCGGAAAGGAAAGCGGAAAGGAAAGCGGAAAGGAAAGCGGAAAGGAAAGTGGAAAGGAAAGGAGGCACTGGTCCTGCATGCAAACCAAACCTCCAGAAATCTGGAGCTGTCCGAGTTAAGTTTGGAAAAGGGTACATTCATAGTGTTAAAAGGAAACAATGTGAGAAATTAATTAATGAATTTTAACTATTCCATTAACGATTCATACCCTCTAAATATCTCCCAAAAGGGAAGGGTATTATGAAGGTGTTGTCTGTGTTGTAACCTACTCACGTTTGACTCCTTGCAATAACATTTATTGTAACAGAGGAACTAATTCATGAAGGAAAAGGTAACCACTGCATTTTGCTTCTTTACCTGCTTTGTAATCAGGCTGCAATTTCCTATAAAGTTTTCATTACCAAAAATTGTTCAATTAATTCCTTCAACATTGCAAACAAAGCGTGAATTACTTTCTTCAAATATTCACTCCTGAAGGAGTATTGATCAGTCCACATTAGCTGGGTAAGTAAATAGCAGTGTTTCTGGTCTCCATCAGCCTGATACTTAAGGACCCTTGGCTCGAACACTTGTTTATGAATCCAAAACTGGGGATCATGAATACTCCAGCATACAAGTTTGGCATTTGCTTTGCACAAACATACATCATGCTCCCAGTCACTTTGATTTTCAAAATGGCACGGTTTTGTTGGACCTCTGGCAAGAATCAAAGTCAGTGCAGCGAGCTTACAACATTTGACATTTTACCTCCTGGAATCAAAATGACAAACTTTTGCTTTATAATTTTTTTTTCACCCCATTTCGAGATGGAACTTCAGAGCCACTGAAAACCTCTGTGAGATTTAGAGCCTAAGAAGAAGGCAGAAAGTAGTCCCATGCTTCATTTTAATCTTCACCTTTTAGTCATTTTTATAGCCCCAGCATTGCAGCCATCCCAGAGGTGGGATGTCTGCAAGCAACCCCAGTGCCTGGGGAACGTGGAGCACTGAGCAGCCAGTGGGCCTTCACAATGTCATTTGGTAAAAAGAGCCTGAAAAATTAAATTCATTTCATAACCCCGTATTTTTCTTTTATTGCCTACAACCATAATCTTTTACTTCACTGAAATGGTATGCAGGAAAAAAGAGCAGGGGGAAGATACAGATATTAATGAGGTAATGGAAGAAATTACTTTAAAATAATTCTAGGAAAATTGATTTTCAAAAGTTATAGTTCTGGCTCCTCATGTTGGCTTGGGTTTATGGTTTTAGTAGCCACATTTTTAAGCTCAATTCAAGCACAACCTATGGACTAGCACTTAAACAACCTCCACTCAACCAAAAGGAAAATGCAACACCCAAAAATAGATTATCAAGTAATAACATAGCTCCAAAGTCTAGAGGACTGCTGATTTTCAGATCTGATGTCTGCAAACCAGATCTATTTAAGTCCTGAAAAGGATTTCAGCAGTGGAGTAGATGACAATTATGTTTACCAAGAAGCAGAGTAGAGAATACAAGATGATGGAGCAAATAACATAATGACATTTTCATTATGCTTCAGTTTCAAGCACAAAACGTGCTAGGCCAATGCAGCAGTTAAAATCACTGCTATTAAGGAAACTACACCTGCACAATTTATTTAAAACTCTACTGCCTTCCAGGTCCATCATCTTGGCAAGTGGTTAATAATTCCTTGCTATTTTGAGATGTGGAGAACGCCAAAATAATTTTAGAAACATGAATATAAAAAACACTTTTTATCAAAGGAACTCTGGGCCAAGACAGACTATTTTTGCCCCCAGACACAAGTTATTCTCTGAGTTCCTGCCAGGAGCATACAAGGAAGGGGCATGCTGAAAGGGAACAAAAAGCCAACATACTAATTCCTTATGCCAGTACTTCAGATGTTATTTGACAAACAATGTGCTGAGAACACAACCTTAAACAACAGACAGGTGAAAGCCAGTTGTTTTCCAACAGTGACAGGTGCAAGGAATCTTGAGGAAAGTGTTCATTATGGGCAAGGCTCAAATGAGGTACTTAAAAATTGTGGTTTAATTTAGGTCATTTATCTTCCTCCTCAAAGTCCCTTTTGTACAATTGAAGTGCTTTGTTTGCTCTTAGATCATCACAGCTGCTGTGGTATCACTCCAAGCAGATGTTTCACAGACAGAGGGCCCAGCTCATTTTCAGAAGTAACTCCAAGCCCCTCCCTGGCACTGCTGCCCGTGGATGTGGGTTTGGCTGTGCAGGTGCCACTGTGCCAGGGGTGTGCATGAATAAAGTGCCGGTGGTGGCAGACCCCAAACTGATTCCACTCTGGAGAGCTCCACACCCTGAATCTTTAACTGCCATTTTTCTTTTGAAAAAAGTGGAAAATAAATCACCTCAGATGATTATTGAACTATCTCAGCTCTCTGCTGTAAAAATAAGAGGGAAATGGGATTCCTTTACTTTGCACTGCTAGGATTATTACCCACATGGTACTTGTGTAAAGTGCAGGCTCATCTCACAAATAATTCCTGTGAGACAGAAGCACTGCTCACCTGCACGTGGCTTCTCTGCCCGTGTGGCTGTGTGCTACTGCACAGCCTGAGAGCAGGGATGTGGTGCTGAGGGAACGCGGAAAACTCGCTGGAGAAGTTACTTCACTCTTCCAAAGAAAACTTTTAAGAATGTGACTCTTCTGCACAGGGCATTGAAAATTCTTTGGCAAAAGGACCTGTCTGAGAAGGACGTGTCTGCAATTTTGTGTTGGGGCCCATGGTGGGTTTGGCTATAAGATGTGGAAGGTGATGGGAGAAATACATCCTCAAAATGAGCAAATGCTGTGCAGGTCAAACAGCTCTTGTAAAACAGCTCGTTACTGGCAATCCCAGACTACGAGGCACCTGAAAATTAGCAAAGTGCAGAATTCGCTCAAAACTGGCAGATCAGCTCCATCTTGCAGGACATCTCTTTAGTTCCAATAAGCACGAGGGCAAAGACATTTAACAGATATTACAGTTCTCTAGTTAGACAGAGTTGGGATGACATAATCACATCCTTTGAAGGCAATGAAGTACTTTCCAGTCCATTAGCAAGGGAGAACGGTGTCATTAGACAATATCCATTAGAGAATTAGTCATTAAAAAAAGTTTAACTCCAGGAGTAATGATGACTTTTGCTTAAGACTCAAGAAGTTTTGAAGAGATCTCTGGCTTGCTATTACTTCTGAAAAATTGCAAAACCAGGTATATTTTTTTTAAAGTTCACAAGAAAATACATATAATGGTAAGGGAGGCAAATCAATCTAAGAAAAAAATAATGAAAAATTTAGCAGAGATTCAAAAGCCACATCTTAAGGAGTATAATCCCATGAAAGACAAGTGGTGCCCAATAATCACAGTGTCATCTTTAAGGTTACAAGTTTAGACAATAAAAGTAACTGATATGCTAAAATTAGATTTTTGGGAGGTTTTTAACCTTGTTCAACAAAGCATATATTATACGGATTCCAACTTGCGTTTCTCAAATATGAAAAAGAAAGTGAGCAGTTAATCACTTGTGAAAAGCTTATTAGGAATTTTTAGGGATCGCTTCTAGGCAACTATCTATTCAATTTAAATGTGACCATGGCTGATAACATTGTTGTAGTTGATCTGGATTCTTGATAAAGTCCTTTGAAGAATAAGAAACGGTTTTAAAATATGTTGAAATCTTAGGATAAAGATTGAGATCTACAAAATTACTTGAGAGCAGTTGGCCGAGTCCTACAGCAAGATACTTAGAGATGTCTGCTTGCTTATCTCTCTCAAAAGTTAGGTAAAGAAACTTAACATTAAGGATTACTTAAACCAGTTAACAATGGCTCAAGAGAGAAAATAGCTGGTAATTAAACCAATTTCAGATAAAACAAATAACAGCTTGATTAACTTATTCAGAAGCACATCACATAAACAACTAGAACACACCTCTGAGGGACATGGTGCGATACCTCCAAGTTGGTACCTTCCTAGAAATTGAGTGTTATGCCAACACAAGTTTCTAAACTCGACACACTGTTAACTGTGTGAAGTGTAACAGCCTGTGGAAAACAGGAGTTCCATCAAACTGATGTAACAGCCTCTTTTGGATTGAAACCCTGGGAATTCAAATCTGGGCCTGAAAAATGTTAGGAAGAAAAGAACGCCCTCTCCAACTACTTAAAATAAACCCACCTCATATCCTCACCGCTGCTGCATACTGTAATCTGCCACTTGAAATTATTAACATCTCTGGAGCCCAGTTTGTTAAATAAGGGGGAAGAAATGCTGGCTCTGTGCCTAGAAAACCTCAGCTCTTCACAACAGCATCTCGGGCAACAATGCTTTTAGTTTCCATAGACTGTAACCACAGCTCGTCCTTTAACCCCACTTTCCAGAGTTAAGTAGGGATGACGTTGATATCCAGCAGAAAATTTGAATTTCCTGTCGGCATGGGCTCTTGCACTAGCTGTCAGTTGTGGGTGAGGCAAAGAATTTATCTCCATCCTTATGAAGTCCTAAAACAATCATGAAAATCATTTCCTCTGCTTTCCAAACCCTCAAGGAACAGTTTCTTGAAAAGCACTTCCATATGGTGGTAGGTACAGGAGAGGACTCATTTGGCCAGAGATTCCCTCTCTCTCAGACAGCAGAAAGGTCCGAGATGGTTATTGCTGGGTCTTGATGATTAAGGTATTCTGAGGTACTGCTTTTCTTCTCTCTGCCTAGATACTCCTACTTCAGGAAGTTCCTCAATATAGAAAAATATGTATGATTCATTAAGGTTGAAGCTTAACAATTCTCTTTCACTGATCACTCATTAAAAAGTAAAAACCAGATATTAAATAGAGGAAATGTTCATTTTTCAGAAACATGTTCTCATTCCCATTTGTCTGCAGCAGGAGAGGGAGAATGTAACAATACCTCAGTTACCTCAGTGCTGTGAGGTGGAGATACAGAGGTTTGGACCTGTCCAGTGCAGGCAGGAGTTACTGATCACCCTATAAAGTTATATTTTCATTTACTCTGCATGGATAATAGGTTCATTAACATAAGATGACCCAAAGACATCCTGTTCATCACATTTTTAAGCTATGTACACTCTAAGAATGAAATTTGTCTAAATCATACCACAGTGAAATTATATTTTTATAAAATCAAAATCATGGTAAAATTTGGAATTTTTTTTCTGATAAAGAGACATGGTCTAGTTTGCAAAAGACTAGTTATCTCACCTTGAAAAATAAAAGCCTTTGAGCACTTGCTTCAGTTTGATAATTTCCAACTGAAAATTGATGAAGAGCCATTTTGTTCAAAGCCTTACATGTGATGTGAATCCACTTATGAGGGCTGGAGGAAATTATGAGCTTTCCCTTTCTCATTTACCTGATCTCCGTATTCTATTCATTTCCCAGCAGAGGTAAAATCCCAGCCCTACATCAGTTATTTGGCATCCTGACATCCATCTTGCTGGGGTCAGCGTGCTGTTCAGCACTTCATGGGGTGTTTTGAAGCACCAAAACTGAGGATACCCAGGCAAGGGGAAAAAAAAGAAGAGATTTTCTAACAGGTAAAGGGGTGACTTTGACTCACCTGGACTTCAGCACAGCAACAGCAGTAGGCCCAGGGGCAGCTCTGGAAGGCTCAGCACGGCCTCGTGGGGTTCATCTCATTTTAGGGGGCTTCCAACAGAGCAAGGAGCCTCAGAAAGGGTGTTTGGACTTTCTTCAAACAAGCACAGCATTCTTCATTAACGTCTGACTGTCTGCACTTGGTTGGCTGGGAAAGTGGAGAAGGAAGGAAAGAAGGGAAAGAAGAGAAAAAAAATAACAAACCCCGAACAAAATGCCAGGATCAGCTTGTGCATCCCACAGTGGCAAGAAAAGGACACAAGAGTGTGGATCTAGAACAGTCACTGGAGGAGAGCCCCAGAAAGCACATCTTTTACCTTAAAGAAATGGATTTGTACTCACTTTCTAACATTTGGTGGGTCTGTCATGGAGCTAAATTAGAAAAGGGACTGAAATTATCCATCTTTCCTCTGTAACTTGATTTATGAATAATGTTAAAGAGCAAAATAAGAGTGATCATGTCATTAAGGCTAAAAAAGTATTGCGTATATATAGCACAAACCAAGGACGTAAGATTTATATGAACTGTTTGAACAGTTCTGCATTTTTAAATGCTGCGTTGTAGCCGTTTTAAACTTTACCTTCAGCAGGCGCAAAATAAATTGTTTCTTCTGTCCCTGCTAACTGGGAATGCAATATCACAGAATCACAGGATAGTTAAGGTTGGAAGAGACCTCTGGAGGTCACCCAAGGCAGGGTCACCTGGAGCAGGGGACACAGGAACTCGCAGAGGTGGGGTTTGAGTGTGTCCAGAGAGGGAGGCTCCACAACCTCCCTGGGCAGCTGTTCCAGGGCTCTGCCACCCTCAGAGTAAAGAAGTTCTTCCTCACTTTGGGGTGAAAAGTATCGTGGTTTAGTTTATGGCAAATGCTCCTCATCCTGTCACTGGTCACCATCCTCTTGACACTGCCTTTGAGATATTTAAATGCAGTAATGAGATCCCCTCTCAGTCTTCCCTTCTCTGGCCTAAATAGGCCCAGCTCCCTCAGTGCCCCCTCAAAAGAGAGGTGCTCCCTCATAATTTTTGTCGCTGTCTGCTGGACCTTCTCCAGTCCTTCTGTTTTGATATTTTGGTTTAGGATTTATGAGGCAGAGCTGTTACACAGACCTTCTGTCAAGTTATACACAGACAGAAAAGGCAGAGATGGCACATGCTATGACAAGATATCCTGAGATGGGGGATTCTGAATATTATGTGAAAAAACTCAAAATAAATGGCGACAGGCTCCATTTAGAGCATTTAATATTTGCAAAACAGGAGCATGAATTCTTCCTTCAGTATATCTAAGCTGATTGCAGTTTATCGCAGAATTTGTGACTGGAATTAATTACAGTTAGCAACTTTGATTTCCTCTGTAAGGCAGAATGCATTTAAATGAAATCACTGGGGAGAGGCGGGAAGAAGAACATAACAGGCTGACAATTTTTGCCTGGAAGGTTCTTCCAGCAAGTTGCATGATCCCCATCAGCAGGGGGTGGCTCACACAATTTGGCTGGCGGAGTCAGAGATAGAATCACAACCACATCTGGCTGATATTTAAATGTCAGCAGTGCCTGCAGTGTAACTGTGGTCCCAGAGACCTGAAAACAAACGAGCTCAGGTACCTCATGCAATACCAAGTTTTGACGCTCGTGTGCTGTTTGGAAGGAGAGCAAGGGGAAGAATTAAACTTGTGGTCTCAGAGTATTGCTGTGCTACATTCTGCCTCAGTCCGGCCGTTATATCAACAATTGTCTGCTGCAAATTGGGTTTGGCTGGAATAGGAGCAATATAACACAAAATTTTATATCCAAGGAAGCAGGCACCACAGCTGTCTAACCCCTTTTTTTTCCCCCATTAATACCCGTGTTCCTTTCTAATCCATGAATTACAGTAGACCATCCATCTAATCTTTGCAACAGGCCATACACTTGTACTTTTAATGTGATAAAAGTATATCAAGAGCTTCATTTTCTCAGTTCTGACAAGCTTGGGGAGTTTCTTTCTGATAGTTAACACCTACCTTGCTGAGGCTAAGTTAATAATCAATTACTTCTGTAACATTTAAGGCTCATCAAATTATTTTTGGACAAGACTAAACTTCTTCTTGAGTTCATACAACTGAAGTTCAGCAATTTACTGGTACCAGCTTCGTCTTTCTTCCTTTTGTTCTTTAGCTCTGGAAGAATAAACTCTTCTTTTGTCATGAGAACAGGGAGGTGAAACCATTCACAGAATTATCCTCCACCTTTCAGTTACTTCCACTAAGTTTGGTCAGTGAGACTAAGGTGGAGTCACTTGAGGTTTTTTGGGTGGAAAAAAACACCTCTTAAAATAATGATTTCCCCCATCATCTACAGATAGGTAGAAGAGATACACTAATAACGAGATAATACAACATATTAAGAAGTTAAAGAAACAAAAGACCCTTTTAAAATTCTATGTGTTTCAACTATCATTTTTAGCACTATGGACATTTGGAACAATAAATTGGGTCAGACAGATGGTTTAAAACCCTTAAAATTTGCTAAATGTTCATTCCAAATACTAAATTTAATAATCAATGTTTTACATCTCTTCATGTTTGTTTTTTTCGAGAATGCTAACAAGTATCTCTGCCATGAAAGCAACTTTATCTCATGTTCACTTGCACATTTATTTTGTGCTTGAAAATAGAAGGGTTAAAAACTGATTTGTTTAGTAACGTAAACAAGAAACATAAAGCCTGAAAACTCTAATAAATACTACACAAATCCCTGTGAAGAAACCTATAAAAATGAAACAAAACATAAGACTCCCAAGCTCTTCTCACCCTGGAGCCCCAAATAAGAAGGCAACAAGACAGAAGTATTCTTACCTTCAGTGTTTTTGTGCTTTCAGAACTACTCACTGGGCACATTTTTTTTTCATGTTTTCACAGTAAACTTGAGGCTCGCATGTATGGAAAAGTTAATATCGTACAGTTTTCCTGTTCTGTTATCCTCACACATCTCCAGTCAGCATTTCCTGTGGAATCATCCAAGATATTTTGGGATTGGTCCCTGGGGTTGCTCTAATTTTGGCCAAAAGGATATTTTCCTGATAATAGTTTGTCCATACTGAAAACTTCCATTAGAAGCATGAGCTTTAAAATGATCCTGTCAAAACACTCCCGAGCAGCCTTATTCCTGAATCATGTTTATTTTCCCCTTGGTACACCCTTGTATCGCAAATTCTGGTGTTTTCCCACTTCTTCATCCTGTAGCAGCCAAAGTTCCCATATTTTTTGCCAGCTCCCCTGCTGTTTACATGACTGAGGGTGACGGAATCTTACTGCTCACGGGTTTTTTTGCTGTCTCCTGGTGATGACTCTCAGCACGGCTTCTCCACCACTTTTTTCCTCTTTCCAGCGTCTTTGAAAAGGGCCAAGCTTTCTCACTCTGCTGCCTCTGTTGCTGCCGTCACAAAACACACAGTATTGGAGTCTTTTCCTCTCTTTCCTCTCAGATTCATGCAATTCCCAGTAATTGTCACTCCACCCTTAACAGAGCCAAATATCCCCTTTCAATGCAGGCAACTAAATCTTTCATCCTCATTTTAATTTTCTCACCTTAACAAACTACCTTCCTTTCCGGAATGCCCATGTTGTCCCAATACACGCTCCAAAAACAGGGTATTCAACACTCAGTTCCTTCAAATTTGGAGTTTGTCTTCAATTTTTTTGAATTAATAACCCTTGCTTGAATAGAAGTGACACACTGATTTTCTCTTGTTCTCCATTTCCTACTTTTCAGGAGTTGGGACGCTTTATTGTCAGGGCTATCAAGTACTGTCAAATTTGAAAAGCATTTCCTTTGCAAAAAAAAAAAAAAGAAAAAGAAAGTTGTTGAAATATCACAAAGAAAGATTGATTCATCTCTCAAGAAAAAGTCACTGCTGTCTCCTGGGTAGTTTTGGGCAAATCATCTACTTGGATTAATATCAACTGCTTACTTCCTCCTTTCCTTCCTCGTTCCCCAACTGACTACTTAGTCCTAGAGAGTGAGGCATATGAAAATCCATGTTTTCTTGAGGGCTTCTCTGTTTCTGAAATTATATCCTGCCATTGGAGACCAATAAAACTGTAAAACTTTGTGTAAATTGCTGTTGGGTTGGAAAATTACTGATTCTGCAAGCAGAGGATGTGACTTTATATGGTAAACAAGCATCATTCATTCTGGCCTAATCTAAAATAATACAAGGCTTCAGAGACAAAATGGAAACAAAAAAAAGAGAAGAAATGAAAAGAAATCCAGGTGTCCAAGAACAGTTACCAAAAAACCTCAAAAGTCAACTAAATGTTATATTAAATAATTTGGTGACAATTACCTTTGCTGAGGCCGCATAGGCCCCATAGGCAGTGATGTGGTGGCAGAGTCCAAGCCATGAGTAGCTACACACACATATTTTGGCAGTAATTTTATATTTAATCAACTTATTTCTGACTTAGTTTTGAGGAAGAAGAATAATCTGTTCCGCATTCACATACCTTCAAATTCTGTCCTGTCTATAGTGCTGCTGATAATTTTGTTTATGAAATAATAAAGCTTTCTGTGTAATTTTTATTTCTTCATGTGCCAACAGCAGTGCTGTAGTTTATATGATTTAGGATCAACTATATTTTGGGCTATGAATTATACAGGGATCAGAGTAATAAGCCAAGTCGTTCTTTATCCTTCGCAGTGAGAATAAAATTTCTTGTCTTCTTTCTGAAGTGTTAATTTTTGAAAATGAACAGAGTCAGCAATGAAAGCATCCTTTGCTTGCCAAAGAAATAAATTTTCATTTATCACATGGGGGTTTGCAGTTTTTAACTGAGTTGCAACGAAGAAACCACCCTTGTCAAGCCATCCAAATGACTGTAGATTTATGATTCAACCAATAAATAAAGACTTTTGTTGCTAAAAAGTCTTACAGCTCTAATACATCTTTTATCTCTGTGAGTGACTCTTTAAAGGATGCTTCAGTTTTTTGTCGGAAGAGACTTTGCTCAGATACAAATTCCCAGGGATGAGCTAAGTGTTGTGAGAAAAGAGAACATATCCCTTCATGGCTATCAGCTGTGTTGTCAAATTCACCACTGGACAAAACATCCAGATAGTCCTGCTGAGTGGAATAATCAATTACTTTTCCAGAAATTCTTTGGTTTACAGTCTCAGCAGCTGCTCTGGTTTCTATGTTTACCTCCTTACCACCAGGCACAAAATCTGCAACCACTTTAATTACAAAATCTGTGGTTTTCTCTCCACATTTTCACCAACGTCCTCTCGTGTCTCCATCCCTGTTGTGTTCCTCCGCTTTCATCCATCCCTTTGGAGCTGACTGGCCTAAAATCTACTGAAGCACCCAATTAAAAGCCAGCAATGTGTTTATCCACCGCACACCGAGAGGTCTGTCCTGAGCAGGCTGTTGCTGTAAAACAAAGATACCAACACCACCAAGTTTTTATCAGTCAGTAACTGATCAGATGGGATGCAGAAATAAGGACAGAGTCGTTTCACTGCAAAAAAGATCTTAATGCTACACAAAAAATAGAAATATCTTCTCTTCAAACTTGCCATCCATTTTCTCCACTTCCCTGGCACAGTATTCATTTTGGTGAGCACAGCAATTGCTCACATAGAGGCAGAGGAAAAAAAATTCTTCCACTGAGAGAAAAAAGAAGAGATGGGAGAAAAAAGCCTCAGGGCACATGGCAACCTGTCAGCACGTGGAATAAACAGTGATGCAGACCAGACTCATGGCCCAAACTCCTCCCAGCACAGATTCTGAGTCAAGAAGGCAATGTTGGAATGGCTCTTCACACCAGGAGGGCCACAGAAGAGAAATGGAACAAAACCTTTCTGATAAAGAGCACCCATGCTGGTTAGATTTCAGTTTGCACCTGCTGCTTTCAGCCTCTGCTCCTCAGCTGCTGGCAGAGCTTTCATGGAAACAGGAAAAATTTCAAAGTTCTGTCATTGCTGTTTGAGGTCTTCTGTCTTTCCTCCATCCTTGCTTTTGGGGTTGTTTTTGGGTTTTTTGGGATTTGGTTTGTTCTTTTTTTGGGTGGGGGGGTTGGTTTGGTTTTTTATTTTGTTTTGGGTTTTATTTATTTATTTATTTTAATGTTTGGGGTTTTTTTGTTTGTGGGTTGAGTTTTTTGGTTTTTTCTTTTTGAGAGTCTGTTTTGCTGCCTGCTTGTTCTTCATACTCAAAATTCCCTGCTTTGAACTTCTGCTGCCTTCACCCATTCTTGATTCTTCATTGGATACATCTCCTAACCTTTACTGATTTCTCTCTCAAGGTGACCAGTATTACGCTGCTGCAATCAGGAAAAATCCCAATTCTCCATTTTCTTGTGTATGTATATCTATTTTGCTTACCTGAATTACTGGACAAAATTTATACACCAAAATTCCAAAGTGCTCTCTTTAAACAAGAAATTTGGATTGCTGATCTTGAAGAATTTTTATTTTTTGAAAGTACTGACGTTTTGCAGTTCCCATTGATTTCTCCCCGATGAGGCACTTGAAATATTCAGAAAAAAAACCCCAAATAATTAAAAGCACCCCTTTTTCTCTGTGGTTTTCAAGAGAAAAGTTGGATAGAATTAAAAATAACTTTTAATCCTTAATTTAATAAAATTATTTTCTAAACCGCCGTTTCAGACATTTTCTTCCATTGTCAGGCCTGTGAACACAAGGATGTTCTAACCATGTCCTCAAGTCCTTTACACATAAGTTTTGGCTACTGTGAATCCAAAAATGATCCTCATTTTACAGATGAGCAGACAAAAAGAACAGTCACAACATCCTGAATGTGGCCTCCAGTTTTAACTTCTGAGTCCTATCAGCTGAACTAGCAACAAATACAAATTCTAACGTCTCCCAAAACATACAGAGAGCTTCTAGTAGCTGTTAGTTATTAAAATATTAATGTTAAAAATAAAGAATGAGGTATGATTATAGTAAGACCTCTTGAGAAGTCTGATAAGGATTATATGAAGGACAACCAGAAAACTGAGCTCCCGTTTTTGGGTCTTCAAGACATGACCACCCTTTGCCATCTCCATGATTTTCCAAAGTGCCTCTGAGCTGGAACGAATCATATCATGTTTTCTTTCATTTGCTTGCTCAGGAACATTATCCTGCCATCATAAATTATTAAAGAAAACTTCCTGTCAATTGTCTCTGCTGATCTGACAAAAAGCCACCCCAATTCAGAACCCATTTGAAAGTGAAATAGTGGCACATGTAAAAATAATTTTAAAAAATAAATTAAAAACCACTCTAACACCCAAGACAAAGTTGTCATATAAGTCAGTCAAGGAAATAGTACATCATTAAAATGATCAAATAAAATGAGATGGGAGTATTTGGCTGAGATTCCTACTGCTTAATGTTTTTCCCCACTCCTGGTCAAAAAGGGTTTCTGACAGACCATTTTCCGGAATTTTTTCCAACTTATTCTGAAATGACATGATCAGCAGGAGTAACACAGAGCAGCCCAGTGTTCCCAGCAGCAATACTGGTAAATAACACCCTGTGAGCATCCCCGTACTTACTTTTTTCTACAAACCTGAATTAAATCAGTGGCAACTTCCCACACTTTGCCCCTAAGCCACCATGCCAGGACTGCTGGTCTGGCTCACTGTATTGCTCAGGACATTTTCATTATTTCATGAAATACTCTGTACTTCGTTTTGTCATCTCGTTTTCTTTACTTCATGGCACATATTTCAGCCTTTGCACAGAGCCACAGCATGAGCAACCACTACACCACCTTGCGATCCACAGGTGGAGGAACAACACTTCGGGTTTTCCTCTCTCAAGAAATAGATTCTTTCCCTCTTCCACAAACGTATTTCAACCCTTCCATGGAAATATCCCCTGGAATGTTACATATTAGACTTCCTAGATATTGGAGAATTTTTAAAGGTACTTGAGGTGAAACTCACAAAGATTTGCTTTTGAAGCAGTGTCTTCTATAACACCGTTTCATGAAGTGAAGAACTAAATTTGTGGAGTGTTGAGATCCCACGTTCCCCTGGGGTCAAAGCACTGCCTGACCACAGACCTTGGTATTATGGGTGACAACAAGCTCACATGATCTACACAGTAACACTAAGTAAAAAGACTCTTAATACCCCAAAAGTCCTGACATATCAGCCCGAAACTGTCACTTAGATCTGGTTGTGGTTTAGTGTGCAAATAAAGATCCCTGATTGAGTTTGTCTTTTTTTTCTTTCCTTCATTTGTTTCACTGTAAATCTAATAATTAAAAAATTTCTAGTGATTTACTTTTTCCTCTAGATGAATCCAGTGACAGAGCTCCCTTCCATACAGCCCAAAGTCCTTTGTGAGTCTGGGGAAATTGAAGATCGTGTGGGCTGCTTCACTTCAGGCCTCTGAAGAAAAAGTTTAGTGTTCAAAAATTGAAGGGATGGTTTTTCTTGGTATTGGAATTGTCAAATGTAAATTAGCGAGGTGCGGGCACGCAGTGGGCTCTCTGCTGAGCCCCACTGACATCCTCAAAACAAACTGGTCTGTGCTGGCCAGAGCCAAGTCAGACACCAGAGGCCTTCAGCGCTGGCAGGGTTCAAGCCCAAGATAAAACTCAGTCAGACACATGCGGACAGCCAAGGAACGCACATCCTGAGGTGGGCTCTCTCTTTGCTGTCCCACTCCATCCTTCCCTTCCCCATTTTCCCTGTGAAAGGATGGGAGAAGAGAAAGAGGAGTCCAGATTGCCTAATGATTCTGGCAGAGAGGGAAAGAAGAGCCCAGTGCCAGACTCCGGACTCAGCAGAGGTAACTGCTGCTTTAATTTCCAGAGGACTTCTCCCCCAGACACCAAAATCTCCCACATTACATCATAGCCCTGCGGACCTGATGTTGGAGAGTGAGAGAAGACAGGTTGATTATTTAAAAGGACTTGGATACCTGGGCCTCAGCCCAACCTTCTACAAGCACTCCAAGAGTTACTTTGGGTTCACTATGTGTTAGAGAAAACTGGTTAAAACCAAAAGAATTTTCATTTTAAACCTCCCTAGTACTCAAATCTGATGTTTTTAAACAAAGATGGGACTTGCTCCTGCTTTATGTCTTTGTAGGAATGTATGTCAGATAATAGTTTTTGATATATATTCTTAACATACTCCTGAAAAATCATGAATTCAGTCAAATAAAGAAGGTCATAAGTGCTCACTTAAAAATAAAATCACATGTGGAATTAGTCTTGGACATGAAATAGATATACTGTATTTATATTTTCGTACCCTGAATCTAAGAGAGGCTTTACACATCTCTGCTGAAGGGAGTTAAAACTGCCACAGAAGAAACACAAGGGAAAAATTCATTTGAAATAATAAGCTGCAATTAAACCACTTGGAGGCAGATAAACCGTTTCAAATAAAACGTTGCAACGAAGCCACAGAATGAAACACACAAAGAACGTGAATGGAATCTTTCTGCAGTTAAAATTTTGACTTAAAATTTGATTAACACAGCTTGTTAATTATTGCAAATACTCAAACAAAGCCTTTTCTATTTCTTAATTTGTATAACCTACGTTTTCACTTACTTCTTACGGCAAAGAATTTTGGGTGAGTCCTAGCATTTCCAGAAGCTGTCGCTGAACAGAATCATTGACTATTTTGTAGTTTTTTTATTACTACTGGTAGCATGGGTGGGACCCCAAATATATGAGGCCCTTAAAGGACTCTTAACCTTAAACTGAGGCACAAATACTTAATAAAATGTTGCCTGTACCTTCCTCTAAACCAAAAAGTCTTCACAGAGTCCTCCATTCACATCCAGACTGTGGGAATGTATTTCTACTTTGCACGGAAGGTGTCCATAAATGCCATAACCAGGAAAGCAGGCAGGCAGTGCCAGTGCAGCTCTAACTGGGGCATAAATTCTGGAATTCTGCTTCTTAGCAGTAAGAAGCCAGCTTTTCCTTTCAAAATGAGATGTGAGCAGACAACTCCTCATTCTCTGCAGGGTGTAGCCCGTAGCTGTGATCAGATCTTTCACTTGATGCGTTGATAGTTTTGGCTGTGGCACACGCACCACCAGGTGGTTGTCAGGATCTGTTGGGATTTTTATTTGATCAAATAGCTGTTCTTGATAAACGGGTGAAGCTGTGCCATTCCAGACACAGCCCTACACAACTGCATTGCGCTCCGTCATATATAGATCCACATCTGGAGCTGGGGGATTGCTTTGTGTTCCTTTCGCCATTTAAATTCTCAAAGAAAAGCAAGAGGTGTCCTCATACTTGCCTTGACAATGACACAGGTGGGGAGCCCATTCCTGAGGACACTGGAGAAGAGGGGATTCAAGGGCAATCTGTTCTCCTGTGGCCCCAGGAATTCATCACTGGTGGTGTCATATGTCTTATAGCTTCAGGGAATGAAAAGATGCCCTTCCTGAAGGACATTATCAACCGTTGTTCTTAATTTAACACATGCTGACTGAAGGACAGAGGTGTCATCATAATATTTGGCTGTGGTTTCCCTGACTGTAGGTCTGTGCCTGTTTTCAGTTCTCTGCCTCCTACCTTTCACCTACCATGGCCCCAAAATTTAGGGAATTATAAATCCAGGGTCCTTAAACTCTCTCTTTCTGAGTATTTTTAATATAAATAAACAGTTATTATGGGGGAGGTTGGGTTTTTGTTTGGGTTTTTTGTTTGTTTGTCTGTTTGTTTTTTGAGATGAGCAGCAAATTACAAAATCGTACACCTAACTGCACAAACCAGAATTTTAACAGGTTGAAAATGCAGTGTACTGAGAAATGTTTGAAACTATCAGCATGGACCAGGTTGGAAAGAACTGTGTGAACACCACAAAAAAGAGTGATGAAAGTGTGTTTCTTTCACTCAGATTTTGTTTTGCAGAGGAAGAGTAGCCTCATACAATGAGCAAGCACTAGGTGTTCTAAAAGCAGTACTGGCAACAAGTGCCTTCAGAATAGCAGCTACTAACAGCAGTTAGTAGCTATTATAGCAGTTATTAATATTAAGGTTATGTAGGTATTCACCTGAACAGGCTTTGTCCTTATTTCTCAGATTTGAAACATGATTATATCATAACCAGGTGAAGTGAGAATAAAAAAATATCAGACAGTTTGAACTTCCAGATCTGACATTTTCCTAGGTTATGAATCTGGTTACATCTTCATCATATACTTCGCATTTATAACTATCTTTCTCGAATTTACTCTGAACTGTAACTAATACACACAATTATTTTCTCTCCAAATTTCCACAGAGTCGATCATCTCGATGTTATAATTGCTTTAGCAACCTTATCAAACCTATGCTTCAGCTGCATTTTACCTTACAAGGGTATCTCTTACCTGCTTTGCAAATACACACTTTTCTGGCCCAGAGATGATCCTTGGAGGCAGAGAGGAGTGAGGGGAAAGAGAGGTGGGGATGAGGGGAATGTCCCAAACACTGGTTCTGAGTAACGGCTGTAACACAGCATGCTCCAAAAATGCATAAAAAACTTTCTTGTACCATATTTTGCACCACACATAACCTAAACAGAAGACTTGAAGACTATTTTTTCACGCTGTGCACATGTATGGCATGAACCAGACAAAGATCCCATCTATGTGTTTTATATTTAACACACCTGAAGAACGGCTTTTGGTGCAAAAGAAGAAACATCACTACTGGTCTCTAGTAAAAGAAGAATTTTTAACACCATTTGGAAAAGAATCTGTACCCTGTCTCTTTGCAAGAAACTGAGGATGTTAAAGGAAAAAAGAAGCTGCCAGTAAAACCTGGGCCACAGAGCAGAGTGTACTCAGTGGAACGCCTGGCAGCCACAGTGCTCACACCTCAGTGTCCTCTGCTTTCATTTAGATGAGCTGCCGGCTGGATAGAAAGGTTTTCTCCACAAACACTTAGAAGAAAAGCCCAGGTTGCTCTCACAGTAGTAACAGAAAAGTTTTCTTGTTAGTTTCCTAAGGCTGTAGAAGAGAAGTAAAGTTATTTCCAAAACAACATCATAACAACAGAAGGAGAACAGGAGAACAAGACCTGAAGCTCCGCAAAAGCGTTTTTCTTTCACTGAAGCTGTGCACATGTCTTGGCCCAAGCTGAAGGGCTGTGGGGCATCAGATCTTTGTCTTTTTCTTTGGAAGGAAAGAAAAATCTTTCCCCAAACCAAGGGCTCTGCTAAAAGCTCTGCAGTGGGAATTTCATCTTTTTTTCTCACCCCCTTGTTTGCTCCCTTGGGAGAGTGATTAGCCCCCAGGAAGCTCTGTGATGGAAAGCAGAACCCAAGGCACCCAGCAGTCACACTCTGTGCATATATTTATATCTGGTTTTTAATGGAAACCAGCTACCTTTAAGCTACGAATTAAGACCAGCTTAATGAGCTTGAGTGGCTTCGTTCTCAATTAAAATTCTCATCCTGCTGATGAGTCTGAATGCTGGTCCTGCCAAGCTGCCAGACAGCAGAAGTGTGCCTCTTACCCGAAGAGGAATTTTGCAAGAAGCCAGATACACAGGAATAGACAGGGAGGGGGCTTGGTTAGGCTTACAGAGTTTTTAAGGTACCTGGTTTTGGCAGCTTATTCTTGCTCTTTATAGTCATTAGGCATTTGCAGCCCTCAAAGCATTTATCCCGCAAACACTCCAATGAAAAAAAACTGACATTTGTCATCCTCACTTTTATAGGACATGGAATAGAGACAGAGAAAACAAGAGGACAGAAGCTCTCCCCTCCTCAGGAAAGGAGCCCTGTCAGCCCAGACAGAGTCTTGTGCTTCCAAACTGCCTTCTTCTCTCCATGGATTTCATTCCATGAGCTCCAAAGCAGCTGGCAGACAGTGCCCTGTGTATGTGCCTGAGGTTCTCAACCCAGCTTCATTCATTCGTAGCTTAGCAAATTTCCACAAGCCAGCTCCCAGTGTCCATGCTCACACCCTCGGCAAATACCAGCTAATGCTGATTAAAATTATCCTTTTTCTTGTGGGTTTGAAAGAGAATGCATTGCTTTTCACCACCACACACGGGGACAGTCGGTGGGACCACTGAATCTGCCATCATTTGCTTGGACAGCAGAGTTTTGAAGGAGAGTGAGCACAAGAGTTTGGCTGTTCAGTGGTCAGCATGATCTGAACACAGCAATGCAATTATTTTTGAAAAACCAGCCCTCTCTGTCATGTTCCCACAAGCCTTAAAAACATTTTGTGGCCTTTTATTTTGCTCAACAGGCTACTTAATATTTACTTTTTCAGGGGAAAAAAAATGGATAATAAAGTAAGACTGAAGTAAAAATAAATTTGCAATCTCTTCGGAGGCACAAGGGAGTGTAGACTCAGCTCCTAGTGGCCAGGTCAGACCCAGATGAACTTTGAGGCCCCTTCCAACCCAAACCATGCTATAATTTCATGTTATTGCTTCTTTGACTTAAGCCCTCCTAATTTCAGCAGCCTAAAACTGCGCCCAGCCATCCCCCCTCAGGAGCTCAGCATCTCCCCTCCCCAGGAAGGGCCCTGGGGGCTGCTGGCCACCCCAGAGACCCCACTGTGGGCACCATCATGGCCAGACTTGGCTTCCCCCAGCTGCAGCAGATGTTTTGGGGTTTGGGCCAAAAGAAATTTTGTAAGGCTTTTCCTCCCTTTCAGGGAGGAACGCCAAAACAGTCAAGAAATGGGAAATATATAACTTTATTCAGCTTTCCAAACCAGGAGGGAAATGCTGCTGTTGGATTCTTTGGAAGAGTGTAAGGGGCCAAATTCTGCCATTGGAAAAAAAAAAAAAAGAATGGGACTTGCACCTGTGTAACTCAAACATCCCTGTCTGCATAAAGGGGGGAAATTCTTCTCTCCATTTCAACAGATAATATATAATTTTTCTAAAACTTCTTCAGACAACCATAAAATAGCAATGCATTTTTTAAAAACGAGTTGCAGAGTGGAACAAGGAACTTTTTCCTACACAAATCTGGTGTTTTATCTTATCACACTGGGATAATAATATTCTGTGCCTTCAAAACACAGACAGCCTAAGATTCTTAATCAGCCAATTCTTTGTTTAAATTAGATTTTAAAATGAACTGTGCCAAGCTTGTCATCAACCCAAAATTTCACTTAGTTTATAAAATTCTAGTTACTTTAAAGTAAATAAATAAAACAGCCTGAGAGAAGGGTAATATATTTTATCTGCTTGTATTCGAATCTTCTGTTTGTAATTTTTCCTGCCTTGATAATGCACAAAGATGTCCTTCTCGTGGAAATAATCCCAATTTTCAAATATCACTCATAAGGATTACGAACAGCTTGAACATTTGCATTTGGGCAGACACCCTGCTTGTAGACCTCTCTACTGCAAATAGAGTATTCCATCTGAGTAATTAATTATTTCACTGAGAAACTGAGCCGTTGAATTTGAGATAAAACCACTACAAGAATTCGAGAACAATCCTTGAAAGCAAAAGACTGAGCACATCTGCTACATCCTTGATCTACAGGATGGGGTTTTTTTTTTTTGGCTCTAGAGAGGGATGAATGCATCAAGAAGCCACTAGGCTCCTGTTCAAACTAACTTTAAATATGAACAAGGTGGGTATCAGTTATTTCACTTTCTTTTGGTATGAGATTGTTCAAAAAAGCTGAAATTGCACTCACTTAATATTTAGCAAGTCAATAAAACACACTCAACTCACACTTTTTCTGGAGGTTCACAGCAAGTTTCAATCATGAGAAGAGAATTTTTCCTGTGAGCGTGAACCTTTTAAAACTCCCAGTTCTGTAAATCTCTGAGAACTGGAACAGACCCAGTACTCTGTGGAGCCCTGGTGATCTGAGCTTGGAGCCCTCCTCATTGCTCTGGCAGCAGGGCAGTTCTTAGAATATGCAGTTATTTATGGAAGTAGTCAAAACCTCATGGAAATAATAAGGTTCCGGTGACAGACAGGCAAAGCTTTTGTTAAAGTGAGAATTAAAGACTTAACATCATAAGGGAGATTTAAAATGTAACCAAAAGAAAGCAAAATCCAGTTTGGTGAACCAACACAAGCATTCACAGGAAGAATCTCAACTTTCTTTCTCCACCTATGTGACCACCTGCAGAAACATCCCATGTCCAGATCACTGGTTTGTGCACTTATCTCTGCAACTTTTAATATCAGCAAGGTGTTTTTAGGTTAAAATGTGACTTTCCTACACTTCAACACTGCAGCTTGGCACTTGGCTCCCAAGAACCTGACATGATTCCCATTCCAGTATGTGCCTAATCCTACCCAGAGGAAAAGATGCACAGCCAACTAACTGTTCAAAAAAAATAAATATAAAAATACACAAACCACACACGGGTTCTTTAACCTGTGTGACAGAACACAGTGAAGCTGAGAGTGTCCAGCCACAATTTCAGTCAGTCATCTATTTCCAGAACCTTTTTTTTCTCACATTTTCCTTAAATGTGTACAACCGTGACAATTCAAGAAAGGTTCCTCAACAGATCAGTGGAATTTGAAAGTACTCCTGGGGAAGCCAATTTATTTTATTTTACAAATTAGTCTCTTTACCTTTAATTAATTATGAATTAACTGAAGCCTTGTGTCAAGTTTGCTCTTCGAGCAAATTTGAGTACTCTGGATGCAAACATATCCTGCCTGTTGTTCTTGAATTATTTGTTACATTCTTAACTTTATATTTTGAGGTCCTGACAGTTCAGAATAAGAGACTTTACAAATTACACTTTTTTATTTTATCTCAGGCTAAATTATCATTTATTAACAAAAGTGAAATTGAAGGTTATGTCACCTAAGGAAACATTTTTTTTTTCCAGGAACTTCTTTATGTCTATGTGTTTGCATAGTCTGAGACTCTCATTCTCACTAAACAGCACAGCCATACCTCACATTAACTGAGTTAAAACCACTCATGTCCAAGGGTTATGGATTCTCCGGCTCATTTATAGGTTTTATTTGATTAAAAAGAAACCATGACTTACACAGATATTTGGTGAAAATGTATGAACATGCGTGTTGAGGTCAGGAGTTCTGTAAGAATTGCAGTTCAGATTATTTGGGAGCAGTCCTACAGTGGCTAAATCCTTTCAGAGGAACATTATTAGGAACTTCCTGTTCCTTAGGAAAGTATTTTCTAGAAATGATTGCTACAGGCAGGCGAAAAAGCCATTTCTTTTCCATTATACTCTTGATGCAGAGACAAGCAGAGTGCAGGTTCAGCAATGTCTGTCTGAAAGGGAAGAACAAAGGCCTGGGATAATGAAAGCTCTGTATTTCAATGCACAAGAACAGTCTTTATGTTTGTGGCAACAAAACAGAATTCTTTTGTAATGGATCATCCCAACCTCACCAAAACATCTGGTCATCTTTTCCCATCTGGACTCTTTTTTTCTCTTTTTATTTGGCTTTTCACATCTTGGGACTGGTGAAGGTGAAGCAAGTGCTGGCAAAGAAAACCAGTGAAAAGGGTTTGATGGTTTGGGGCTCAGCCAAGAGGAGAATGGCCAAGCTGTTCCACATTGACCCCCAAGTGCCTGAAGTCTCCAGCAAAAGAGAAGAGCCTCCCATGAGACAAGTAATTCAATCTTTTTCTGGCTGGCTCAAGTCGTCTTACCAAAGGCTACGAGTTCATCACGACCTTAAATGAATTAAATGGAACTCTCTAATTCATAGCTATTGAAACATCACCTGCAGCTTTAACTCTCGCTTGGGAGACCTGAAATATGATAACTATTTCCAGTTACTTCCATTTTCAGAAATCCTCTGTACATAAAAAAGTAATGCCAAGGTATTACAGGGCCCTAAATACACGGCTGTTATCAGTGTAGAAGGATTAGCACTTCATCCCTTCGTAAACAAACCTCACCCACTTTGTGTTCACATTGCAAAGGTCCCCCTAAAACTTGAATCTACAGCAAAATGAATCAAAATATTTCAGATGACTGATGAAGATTCATCTATTTTTACAGGTTCACAGCTGCCTAATTTTTAGTCTCACAGTGGGTATGATTTTTGTGGCCTGTTCCTCTGCCCAAAAATAAACTTTCAGCTTTTCAAAACACCAAAGCTGGAAGCACTTTCTCTAGGATGAGACTTCTCTCTAGCAAGCTTTTTCAGAGCAGAACTAATACATGGATTTTGAAAAAAAAAATTAGGGCTTTATCTAACAATCCTTTGCGTATTTTTACAGAGGAAATCCTTTTAACCATTAAAGACTTTCTCTGAATCTTATGTTCAGAATTTTATTGAGCTTTTACTGTCGATCTTATTTTTTCCTTCTTTCTTCAGCTTTATCCAGCTCCTATCTGGAGCTGTGCTGCAAATGCTCTGCAGTGCTCTAAAACACTCTATGATATTGGGAGTATTTGGTGAGAGTGAACAAAACCTCCCAGACAATTTTTAATCTATTGTGAGTGGAAATGAACCCTAGAAGAGGTGAAAATCCTTCAAAGAGTGAAGACAAGGGGCTCTCTTCTAGTCTAGGCTTGTTGCAATTCGAAAGGAAAAGGCCAAGAGCAGCAGGAACAAAAAGAGAGGAAGGTGGCCAAGGGATATCTCACGCTCAGCACTTGCGAGGTTGAATCTGGAATGCTGCATCCCATCCACAACCTCCTCAATCCCCAAGACCAAACAAGACTTTGATAAAGGTCCTAAGACAGTACCAGAATCAGCAGGGGCTGAAGGACACGTTCCAGGAGGAAAGGCTGAGGGACTGGGGCTGGTTCAGGCTGGAGAATGGATGGCTTTGAGGGCACCCAGCAGCTGCCCCCACAGCCTACGGGGAGGTCATCAGCAGGCAGAGGCAGGCCCTTCCTGGGGCCGCACAGCAGGATGATGGCAGGCAGTGGGCAGAAGCCAAAACAAGTTCATACTGGAAACACAGAAAAACTTTTCCCCCATAAGATCAGTGAGGCAGTGGAGCAGTTCCCTCCCAGTGCAGCCTCCAGCCTTGATGTATTTTAAGACCTGGCTGGATCAAGCCCTGAGCAGCCTGGGCTGAACCCATGGCTGACCTTGCTCTGAGCAGGAAGTTGGATTAGAGTCTTCTTGAGCTCCCTTGCAAACTCAGTTGCCCTCTGATCCCATGAAAATTCATGTTTGCCCCTCAGGTGTTTCTCTCATGACTTTTCCAAGCTTCACAGAGCTTTTAAGAGAGCATTATAAATATTACAGTGGACTCTTGCTGGTTTCTCCTATGATCCTGAAGTCCTGCTATCACCACTTAGCAATGCAAAAGAGATCATCAGCTATCTTGTGAGATTTTCACACACACCTTGCAATGAGAAAGTAACAAGGTGCAAATCCTGTGTTAATACACCTGCAGGGACAATCAAAGACAGGGAAAAGGGAGCACTTAAAAAGGGATAAGAAAAGGTATTGCTTATATAATAATATTTGCTCAAGCCTAATAAATACAGAGAAAATACAGCACCCACATGTAAAGCTGTGATAAAAAGAATAAATATTGCAGAAGGGGGTGTAAAAGACAAGATTTCTGTGTGATGTAGCATTTTGGGCCTCTGGGACACCTACAAGCCTTAATTTACTGCACCAGGACCCACACCTGGGCACTCTGAGCTCATTTCTGCTCTGGCTGGACAGACACTGCAGCCTCACCTTCAGCTCCTGGGGAGAGATGGACCCTGGTTCACCCCTCGCTGCTCCAGGAGCTGTGGGTAGACCTCATCACATTCACCCCTCTCTGTCCATCCAGCACTTATCCAGGCTGGAGAGGGCACAGACAGTGCTGGGGGACTCCAGTTTCTGGCTCGTGCTCTCTCATGGATGCAGATTTCCTAAACAGCTCCAAGGGAGCACAATAAGGAAAGTAACTCACCCTCTCTAGAAGAACCATCACATATGAACTCCTCAGAACCTGAAACACCTGCCACACTTATGGCCGCTTGAGTAAAAGAGGAATTTAAAAAAATAGATGTGCACTGTTGTCCAGACCTGATGCTAATCTCACCAACAAGAAAATGTGTCCTCTGCAAAGTCCAAAAAGGTAAGGCAGGCATTAGAGAAGCACATTTTCTGAGGTGCTGTTATTCCCTGGGAAAACACTGTTCAATCCTTTAGCAGCTCCAGCAATTGGAAGGAAGGCAGTGCATTCGCAGAGTCTTTTGGAGCATTTTAACTGGTGTCACTGCAGAAGCATGGCAAGACTACCCGAGCAGCCAGCTCACCCCGCTGCTGATACCACTGAGAAGATAAATATTCCCCAGATCTCAGCTGGATGAGCAGAGCAGTAAAGCTCAGGTCTCAGCAAGCTCCCAGTCGAGCACTGATTCCGTGTTTTAAAGTTTATGGGGTTTTGGTCTTAGCTGAGTGCAAGAACTCCCTTATTGATCTGTAATCTGGGCCATTTCACAGAGCCCTGTAGAGTAGAGGGGAAGATAAAGGTCTCTGACAAGTAATAACTCCTTTTCACCTCTATTTTTGATTCAATCTCCAGCCAGCAGCCTTCCAAAGGCACCTGTAATGAAAGCTCCTAGGTAAATGAAACCCGGGTCCCCTCCATAAGTCACAGCTAATACACCATTAAAAATACTTCTGAGGATTTATCGCCTCCCAAAAAATACACACTGACTGCACAGAGAGTGTCTTATGGGAATACCTCTGGGACACAGAATTGGGACATTTCACCCTTGTGAAAGATGGACTTTATTTCAGTCTCTGTTATGCTCAGCAACACTATTATTTTGGTTAAGGACTGTATTAAAGAAGAATTAGCTAAAATAAGTTGTGTCCCACTTTGGATCTGAGTATCTCTACTTATTTTTAGGAATGGGGATCTGTAGCAGTGCCCCTCTGCCCCATGTCTTTGCATTTCCCTGTTACCAGCCAGGAAACCACTGAAGGCATGAATATTCTATGCTGCAGAACAAAGTAAACTTAATAGGTTTACAGCTTCACTGCTTCTGAATGCTGCACAACCCTCAATGCAGTCAGTTATTATTTGGAGGAGTAAAGCTGTGTATGCCCAAGAGCCCTGGTAAGGTCTCAAATAAAGTTTACTCAAGTACATTTGCAGAGGTGTCACTGAGAATCCCCATAAAAGGGTCCTTAAACTGCATTTAACAGGCCTTGCTTGATTAATTGGGAAAGATATTGGCTGCTATTCCTGATTAGTAGACACCTAAATGTTTTCATTTACAAGACTCTTAATAAGGAAGCATTTGAGGAGAATAAAACTTTAATTTAATTAAAAAAAAAAAACCAAATCAAACCATACACATTTCTTTAACACATCACCTGAGCACACCATGTTGAGCCCAGCAGCAGGAAATCAAAACCACATTGACAGCTTCTGACTATCTGTATCCTTACTAGCAAACACTTGTGTTTATTTGTATTGCTTTAATACATAAAAACTTCTCATATATATATATATAAAAAATCACTTTAACAAGGCGTAATTCATCCTGTCTGGATACAAATAGCTTAACTAATTGGAAACATATTAATTCCTACATTAATCCACATCCTAAAACCTACTTTTATTGTTTATTTTCTCTCAAAATTTCTCAGCAATAATTTATGTGAGCTTTACTAGATCATCATCCAAGATCTACCTGATCACATTTTCTCTACAGACAGTAAAAATACTTCAGTTAGGAGGTTCTATAAACTCCAAATAGAAGTATTTAGTCTTTGCTGATATAGGTGCAAATAAGGCATCTTCTAAAGTAATGAATAAAATTATTTCATTTACCAAACCCAAGGCAATAATTTTAAAGACGACAACCAATGAGTATCTGGGAAAGGTAGAACCAAAAGTAATTATTTTATACTTATGCAGCCATAGGAGAATTTATCCCATTCCTATTGATTTCAAGTGCTACAAAAGACACAAAATCCTTGCCCAAACCAAAATGTCACATCATCTTCTGTTCTATACCGAGTCCAATCTCAGATTTCCAGCACATTTCTAGAGCTTTAGTCTGAACTGGTGTTGCACTCTGAGCAAAATAACACATCTTGCCCCAAACCTATGTGTTTAAAGTTGAAAGTAGCTGTTTGAACAAGATAATC
Source organism: Rhagologus leucostigma (assembly GCA_013397725.1). Classification (NCBI taxonomy): domain Eukaryota; kingdom Metazoa; phylum Chordata; class Aves; order Passeriformes; genus Rhagologus; species Rhagologus leucostigma. Next base: position 118,285 of record VZTD01003229.1, on the reverse strand, counting down.
TCAAATGTGAAACACTGGGGATTTACTCTGGGAAAATGCTGGCTGAATTGTACAAATATTCAATTATATCTTACAAAAAGAGGAAATCCTCACACAGTATCTTGCTTTTAATTACCACTGATAAAACATCACCTGTGCTATGAGAATCACACACACTACACTATGAAGAAAAATTACATCCAGGAACCCGGATTTCTTTTCTAAAACGTTGACATCTGCCAACAGTGCAGCAATTCCAAGAAATTTCTGTTTTCTCCCAAGGAAAACAATCTCTACTTTCAAAATGAGGTGAACAAAAAATTCAGCAAGGAAAACTTTCAGGACTCAGTAAAACATAGAAAGTGTTCTTGGTAAGAGAATCAAACCGGTTGGTTGTACTCCAGAGAGGGCATTGCAGAGGCCCTGTGGAACCAAGAGCATGAAGAGCAAACAGCCCCAGAGCAGATGATGTGACATTCTTCCAGAAGCAGATTTGGTCGTGGATCTGTCAGCAGAATAAACCCAAGCACTGCTTTACAGAAAACAAAATTTTCCCAATCTGATTTGCAGTCTGGCTGACAAAGCTTATCTGTTACAAAAGAAACAAGCCTCAGAATTAAGACTCCATCATATGTTCAAAGGGAAAGAGAACATTTTCAAACTGACCTCTGTGATTTCAAGGAGATACTTAAGAGCCTTTTATCGCTTTGCATCACACTTTGGCTTGTGGAGTCTCAGTTACTTTGTAAAATAAGGTTTAAGATATTAAATCTGCTCTGATTCTGATGAAAACATACCCATCCAATTCCTAAAAAGATGCAGCTGATTTTTGCAACAGTTTTCTACACATTCTCTCACTTTGGTTAAGTACTTAGGAGAAAACTCTTAGAAACTCAAATAAAACAGAAGAAACCCAAAAGCAACAGTGCTGACTGACATGGGGCTGCAAAGACTTTTAAAAGCAGGGCATTCTAGAGAAATTAGATTTGTAACCCCGTGTACCTCCAGTTTTACTTGTGCAAATCAGCCCGGTGCTACCCCATTTTAAAGGACTGTTCCTCTTCCCTGTGTGCAATTTAAAAACCTACAGAGCTGACTGTGCTTTATTAGTGGAGAGCAGCTGGGGAGAGGAGAATTCCTGCGCAGCACCTTGTCATGTAGAAACACAAGGCATTATTTTTATTAATTGTTAAGCAATTTGTCTGCTCTACCACCAAACAACTTTCCCTCATGTGCAATCCACAGCCCTGCCAAGAGAGCGCTGCCAAATCACCACTCCCTCCACCTGAAAGCCATTTTCATAAGCTCTTGTTTAAAGTAGAGACCAAATGGTTATTGTATTTTTGTTAATGTAATGCAGCTCGATTATAGCAACCTGTGGCAGATACACAGGATTTGGACATTCATGCTAACAGATGTTTGAGAAGGGAACAATTCTGTTTGGGTTGTTTATATGCCAGCAGATCTTGTGCTGAATCTATATAAGAACCATCTTGCTCTCCCCTGAACATATATATTAGAGGAAGGACTACATTAATCCCCAGCGTAAATCCACTGAAGTCAGCAGTGTTACCCCAGCAATGAATTTGACCCTTTGTGGTTAGCTGACATTTATTTTAAAGCACAGTCATGAATCCATCTTCCCCCTGTCTGCTTACCTTCCTTAAGAGAGGATGTGCTGCACCAAATAATGAAGTGAATTACTTGGTGGTGGCTTTCTGAGTATGAGCTGAACTTCTCCAGTTTTCTAAGGATATGGTTTCATGTGTTTAACTTTTGTATTTGGATAAAGGGATTACACCATGAGTAATGTCTAACAACCATTGCATATGGTTTATTTGCTTTGCAACATCTGCTGAATCTGCTGAAGCTCAAATCCAATTAAAAAAAAAAAATCTAGAAACTAACTAAAGTCTCAGCAGTGTACCAAATTGGGGACACTGCTTTTTTGCTTGAAGAGAAATGTTCCTGTGTCCACAAGAATACAAAATGGCCCTGCCTCAAACCCATCCACTGATTTACATCACCGGTGCCAGTAGGAAATACAACAGTGAAAAGAAAAATAAACAGCGGAAGAACAACAAGGGGTAGAGAAATAAGTGCAGGACTGAGCAGAAATGGAATTTCCATAAGGATGTAATGCTGGGAGAGGGTGAGAATCAAAATAACAAAGGAAAGGTTTTGCTGGTGAAGTAATAACACAATAGAGAGAAATTGTGTTGGATCTTTTCGAGGTTTCTTTGAATAAATCTTCTATTCACAAAGAGCTTGGGTGGCCTGGCAATCTCCTTCCTTGTTTTCCCTGTGAGCGCTGACATGTGGAACACGTCTTTGAAGGTCCATTAGGAAAGTGACTCCATAACAGATGGATTTCCCTGCTTATTAGCAGGTAAAATCTAATGACAAACAGTACCGTGGTTATTACCTTGTGCTTAAATTATTTCCTTAGCAAAAGACCAGCACACTTAATGATTCCAAGGAAAGACACTGCAGGAACACGTTTCCAACTTTAAAGAAAAAGGTATCTGCCATCTGTTTTTTTTTTCTTGTTTGCTACTCATATTTTAATTTCTCTCTTTTTTTAAGTGTTCATTAACATCCCTCGTCCTTGAGTGCCAAAATGGAAATCCTTGAGGAGCAAGCATTAAACTAGAGAAGAAAAATATTGGTCAAATCTCCTCTCACTTGATCCTAACACGAAACAGGAATTGGAATTTATTCTTCTTGAAAAAGAATGCTTCCAGTACCAGCAGTATTTTTACGCTTATTCTTTAATATAAGTAAGAAAACAAAGAAAATAAACAAACAGAAAAGAAAGATGTTTTACTGATGCTCAGTTGTTGGTGTGGCCCTCTTCAAGGGTTGCTAGAACATGGAACAAAAAGTTGGACACTGAGATTGAGTGGTCGCTTCTGAATCCCAAAGAGACAAGTGAGGCTTTTCACCTGAAAGTTAAAAAATAGCACGGGAAAAAAAAAAAAAAAAAAAGAGGAGGAACAAGGTCAAATAAACTGAAAAATTTGAGACTCTTTGAAGCATCTCTCTCATCATTTAGGGAAAAATCATCTCACCAGCAAAGCTTGCTGGTTCTCTTCCATTTTTCCATCTAGGGAAAGATCCTAAATTATGTAAACCTGAAAGAAGCTTGCTTAGACCATAGGCAATACCTGGATTTGTTACCCAAGCATGGCAGCTTTATCTGTGTCATCATTTGGAAAGTCGTCACTCCTGTCAGCATTTCTCTGAAGCGTGAAATAAAGACCCTGCTCCTCTGATCAACAATCCTTATTTATAGCCCCTACTTTTCAGCTAAACTTGGGAATTGTAAATGGAATTTACCTTACCTTCATCTTCTAAAATATTGAACACAAAGGCATAATTTAAAAAACCCCAGAGCAACAGTTTTCTTGATTCTGTGGCAAATTCCAAGTTAACAGAAAAATTCTGGACTACTTGAAAAGATTTAGTCTAAGTGATATTTACTGTAACAGCCACTGCACAGTTTGCTGTTCCATCCCAGAGCAACCATCAACTCAATTAAGTAAATGAGAGAATCTAGTTATTTGGGGAATGTACACCTCTAATTAGCTGGAATTATTTGTGCAGTTAATTCATTTATGGATAGATTTCTCAGCAAGCCCACGGCTTCCACTGCTTTCTCACTGCTGTACTGGGCTTAATTGCCATTCTGTTTCTCTTAAAAACCTTAATGGGTAATTGAGTGCTGTGGGGGGGGTACAGGTGGGGAGAGTGAGATCAGCAAAGGACAGGCTGTCCTCAGTCACAGAGCTGGAAATGAACCTTTTTCTTCCTTCTGACCACTCCTATTGCCTAACCTGCACTTCTTGTTGGTACAAACAGGCACCAGCATTGTGACTGCACCTTGGCCAGAGAGGGAATGTCCAGCCTGAACCTCACCTGGCAAACACAGTTCTGTTCCTGGCCAACCCTCCTTGCTGTGTGTTCAAGCAACCTGACCTCCCCTCAAAGCAGTAAAGCAATGACTCTTATCAAACCATGGAATGATGCCTGAGCAGAGTTTTCATTATTGCATTTCCACTCCAAATATTCACATCACGGACACATAAAACCCGTAGAACACATCTGTTTTCTTGTTAACTTCAAGAGATTGTCACCAGTTCAGAGAGCAAAACCACAGCCTGTTTTAGGAAAGTGTATACAAATAATGAAAAAAAAAATTATCAAATTCTGGGCCAGAGGATTTTGCTGTCTGACTCCATGAGGGAATTGAAGAGTCTTAAATTTTTCAATTTTTTATTTTTACTGAAAAGCACTCAAGACAGATTCTTTTTTTCCTTTTAGTGACTTACTGCACTTTGGATGTTGAAAGGACATGGTTCTATTTAAATTAGCAGCTAGGCACCAAGTCACTCATGATTAGAGCTATCCAAAAATACATGTCTGCTGAGAGGACCATTTCTGACTAATTAGAACATGGAGAATTTTTATCAAACTGGATCAGTTACTGTTTAAAAATTACAAGGAAAGGACTGTAACCACTGAGCTAAGATATATTTTCAGTGTACATAACTTACTGTCTTGTGACAGTAGAAAGAAAAGAAAACAGCTGGTGGAAATAGTGAGATGGAATGAAAACAGGGAGTTTCTCTTTTACAGACAACATTTGGTGCCTGGTTGTGTGGCTGAACCATCACTGCATTTCTTCTAAGGAGCAATTTTCAGCTTAGCACATGCAATACCTATGGACCATTGAAAGAAAGCAAAATACCCCAGTATGCTGTGATACACTGGAACATGACACCCAATTCTTGAGGCAGTTTACGACCAGAACAAACATCCTCTTGCCAGCAGCATGCACTGAGCTTGACCAGTGGTTTGTTCTGCCTCCCCCAGCCCCCTGAGAGCTTCAGGCTCACTCTCTGGGAACTGGGGGATATTTTCCTAACACCAAAGCAAAAATCATCGTCCAGTGGCTGAAATCCAGGAACTTGCTGCTGAAGTTGCTCGCTTCCCTGAGGTCCCCTTTTAGATATGTCACTTCAACACTTCTCCATCCTCTTTTGACTCCTGGCTGCAGCTGTTTGGGTTGCAAGGCACACAGATCACGAATGGTCACTGCTGGCCAGGGCAGCACCACGGCCCTGACCCCAGCCGAGGCTGCTAAGTGCTGTTGCAACACAAATAAGGATCTGGTGCTTGGCAGCTGCCTGAAATTAATGGGCTGGAGGGGAACTGAGGGACTTTCCAAGGGTTTTGGAGAAACTTTAGGCCGGCCGCTTCCCATCCTGGATCCCAGCTTTTCCATCTGTAAAAACTGAGGGTGAGGTGTTGACTTCATGTGAAAGTGCTTGGGAGCCTCCATGAAAGGCAAATGCTAAAAACATGTCCCTCTGTCAGGAGTTAGAGCCCGTTTGTTATAGTAATATTGGACAATGGGAATTACATTCAAAGGAAAATAACCCTAAAATTACTTCCTTGAATATATAGACTTTGCTTGCTGCTGCCTCTGCTTTGCTGATGATGCAACCACACAATATTTGGATATGGGGGGTGGGCATAGATGTTTGAAACAAAGTTCACAGAGAAGATACATAATGCCCTGCTGTCAATGTCGTCAGAGGAAAGATTATTTATGCTCTAGAGATTAAACCTGGATCTATTGGAAAGAACTAAATGCAGGTATGAGCTGTTTGATTGATTTTTAATCAGACATTTTAAGATGTATTTATTTTAACTGGCTTCAGGGACAGATCATTATTTATTTCTGCATCAGGTTTTACTGGAAACTGGAGGTACAGGATTCATTTGCCAAACTCACTGCAGACAGGAAGGGGGAATAGACAAGTCTCAGTCAACAGCTGAGAGGATTTTGGAGGAAATCTTTAGATGGCAAAGCAATCCCAAGGAGCAAACCTAGAGGAATTATAATTTCTACTGGTGGAAAGTAGCAGAGCCCACATGGATGACAACAGATGGTATGGCAGCCTCCAGGAAGCCAGGGACAGAGCAGCCCTACAGCCCACATCCCCTGTACTCATCACCCAAATTCCCTAAAAGACCTCCCAGATTACAGAACCTCAGAGGTTCCCATTTCATCCAGCCCTTCTTATCCCACCCCAATATTTTCTGGAAACCATTCCTTCCCTAGGGCTCTACACTCTGAGGCAGCAGCATCACTTGTAAAGGGGTTTCCAGCCACTGTCCCCACTGCAGATGTGGGATTACACTCCCTGGCTCTTTTCCTGGGAAAATCAGCCAAGGGATAAGGCCAGGAGTAGGAAGGCTTTGAACTGCAGAAGTCTCTTCCTCCCACAATACTGCACTGATTTGCTTTGCCTAGAGGGGTGCAGAGCAGAAATAAAGAGCAATGTTTCCAGGCAGCTATCACAGATAAAAATTATTACCTCTTTTGTCTGGCAAACTTTGCAGAGTCTTAGCACAAGATATGAGAGCAACAAATCCCCTTGGGCCTGGCTTTGTGGTCAAAAGGGGCATGCTTGGGAAAACAACCCAGTTCCCCCCACTGTTCCCCAGGCACTGAACAGTATTCCTGGATAAGTAACTCTCCACACTGAGCCCCTGGACCAGAGTCCATCCTTTCAGCAATAAATCTCAGCTTCAAATGGTGCAGAGGCACCTTGGGAAAAAGGGACAAACCCTGTGCCCAGGGTGCCTCTGCCAGCTGGGACCTGCAGGACACGGCTGACAGGGAAGGAGATGATGCAGCACTGCTGCTCATTCTGCTTCTCCCTTTCCTTTTCACAAACAAAAAAGTGTTTTTTGAATGTTTTCATGGAAAAGAAGCACACCTGAGGCCAGATAGGAAATAAAGGGGGTTCGGAAAATTTTTCAGGGACCACAATGAAAATATGTGGGAAAATTCACAGTCCAGTCATTTATACTTCTCTCCAGAAGCCAACAGCTAAAGACTAAAGGTGAAATGCCCTGTAGCATGAAAGAAACTAGATAATTATCTAATCAAGTCAATACTTCTCAAACGTGATAAATTCATTCAACCACTCTGTCACTGTTTACAAGGCACTTTGAAGATGAATATCCAATGAAAGCTCTGTAAGTGTTGTGCACCTACAAGTTACTGGCATGTTTTGTTACCTGTGGACTTGTATTTCATTCTTGTCTGCCACAGGAAGGAAAAGGCTGAAATTTATAATTACCAGGGGTGCTTTTAAGTAGCGTAATTTTTCAGTAATACAGAAAAAAAAAGGGAGAAAAACCCCAACAACCAAACATCCTATACACACACACAAAACACCCAATGAAAAACCCCAAGCAAACAAAATAGAAGAAAGGGAAGGCCAGAACTTTCTCTTTTTAGTTGAGGAGGTGCTCTCATGCCTTCGTAAAAAGACACAACTGGCTTTAGCGGCAACGAATAGGTGAAGCATTCACAGCTAAACAGCAAATGAGAACAATTAGGCCCAAGTTTACAGAAGAGGAATCAGCCAGCTGAGTGTCTCACTTATTCATGTGACAAGTGCCCTTAAAGCTCAGGTCTCTGCCATGAACTCACCCTCAGTGTGTAAATGTGGGGGAGTTTCTGAGGATTCCCCTTCCTCCCATTAAAAATCAAACCCCAAACTTATTCTTTTGGTTATGAAGTCCACAAACCTTAAAAAAATATTTCAACTTTACTTCAGACTAACCCAGTGTTTTCAAAGTAGACACTAAACATAATATTTATACGGAGGAATAAATAAAGAACAAGTATTGTAGGTCAGGAAGTCAAAAGCTTCCCCTAGTTACTGCCATCACGCTAAGTTCATATTTGCTAACTTTTCTATCTCACTGTTTAAAATCACACACATGCATCACGGTTCCAGCAGTGTTCAAAACAAAGCATCTCCAATGGCTCATTTAAGGAACAATTATCTAGGCAGGGCACTGAACTTTTATCTGGAAGCCTTCGAAGACACTCAGAGTGGGGGAAAAAAAAAAAGGAGAACCAGTGTCCAACTCAAAGTGCAGTCTGGAGACTTCTTCATTTTCATTACCATATTTCAACTCAGAAAGACTAAATTACCTCCTGAGGATCTGACTGATCTAGGCCACTTCATGTTTTTAACAATGAAAGCTGTCCCACTGTAAGAAACTCTTCTGTCGTACAGCACCATACCAGATGTTGGTAATGACGAAATTATTAGAAATAACTCCTAAAAGTTCCCATGTATTAAATCATACAATGATTATTTTGCAGTGTTGGTTTCCAGGGGTTTCCTTGCCTGTCCAGTTCTGCTAATTCTCTCTCTATCCCTTGCAGCACCACCGGTGCTAACGTGCCTCTCTTTTCTGCAGTGCATTTTTAACTTTTTTCCCAAGCCAGTTATTAAAGGATTTTTGTTTGTTGTTTTGGTTTTTTGGTTTTTCTTCCATTTATTACAACAGAACAAAAGTATTTACTAAGATAATTCACAATATATCCCTCAAGTTCTGACTTTGCCTTGAGGATTTCTAAATATAGCACTTCTACCTCTCAAACACAGCAGTAGTTAGAGTCTGGCAAGATCATTGTCCAAAGCGATGGAACACGTGGGACCAAGCTGGAGCAGTGCTGTTCCTCTTGCAGATGAAAACAGAGTAATGCATTTGTGGGTCCATCTAATCCTGTCTTTGCTTTGTAGAGGCCAGAAGTCCTCTGGGGATCATTGCAAAGTGTTCCCAAGCACTGCACTCCACATTTAGGGGTTGGCTTCGCTGACAGATGTGAAAACACCTAACCAGACATTCTCCAACCAATGCACAAGAGGATGCCGAGAGCATAAGCAATCACAGATAAATTTAAGAATAATGTCCTTTTAGGATTTAGGCTATTTTATTCTAAGCTGAGTTTTTTGTTTGTAATGAATTGATTGTTTACTGATCTGCTTAGAATACAGACTTGCTGTTTTCTTGCTGCAGAAAGTCACCAGATTAAGATGAAATTTAAAATGAAGCAAGTGTCCACCATGTGTATAAAATCTAAGTAATTTTAGAGTAAGGAAACAGGATAGTCTAGATCTCACTGGCAGCATTTGAGGCCATAAATATCTTCATTTAACAGTAATTTGTAATTGCATCTAACAATTTTACGCCTCTCCTCCGAGTTCCTTCCTAACCTCATTTCTTGCATGTAGACACTGAAGCTCACAGTTATTTCCTGAAGTTAATCACCATTTTTATCCTTCTAGCTCTCATTCTTTTTCTACCACACAACTTGATGTCCTATAATCACATGACACAGAGCTTGTTTTTAACGTATTCCTCCAAGATTGAGACTTAGCACAGAATGTCACTGTGTATAAACCTTAATCCAAATCCCCATGGCTGTTCCTGAATAATTTAGAAAGCTAGTCAGAAACTGATGGCATTTCTTACTGGTGGTAAGAAGTGTTTAGTATAGCTCAGAAAAGCTTTCTTAGAGCACTGCTTCTCTTTTCTGGGTGCAGATCCCTCACTAACGTTCAAGATAATATTTTTTTTTAGGATTAAGCTCATTACAGCCGAAGATGTTTATGAACCTTAAGTCTGATTTCTGGATGCTTTATTCTCTTAGCCTTCTCAGCTGGATGCTTTATTCTCAGCCTCCTCAGCTGGCTTGACAACAAATAACCCAAAGATCTTTATAAAATCTTTTCAGATACCTGCTTCATTTTGTCATGCTTCACTTGGATCTCATTTGGCAAAGGTGATTTATATTTTGAGCCCTTGGAAATAACAATCTGGAGTACAGTTCACTGTCTGCTTGTGCTGCCAGCGTTTTAGAAGCTGTGCTGAGCCAAAACCTGGCAGTGAAAGGTGGAAGGAACTCACCTCTGGCGTACAAGGCCTGTCCAGTGGTCAGGGCATCACTTCTTGCTGATCCCTGAGGGCTTGGTCAGCAAGGACCACTCTTTCTCCATTCAAAAACTCCAGTTGGGAGGCAAATGAGCTTTTGAATCACCAGCTCAGCCAGCCATGGCCATCTAACAGCCCTTCAATACCATTAATCAGAGCCAGAGCAGCAGCACCAAGTCAAAATAAGGGTCCAGCCCCTTCTCCTGTCTCCCAAATAATTCTTGTAGCTTCCACCTGCTTGCAACTCAGACCTTCTGAGCCTGACTTAATAAATTGCCTTTTATATCAATTTTCCTGGATGCCTTTCAACAAGTGAAAACATTTAGCTTCCACATCATGTGGAAGTGAGGCCCGGATGTTACAGACATTGCAGCAGCGAGGAGGAAGAGAGGGGACATTTCTGCCATCCTCAGAGCTCCCCAGATGACAGCACACATCAGTATTATGAGGGAAATAAGGTTAACTCTTTTTAAAAGACATGCACAGCACTTCAATAGAATTCAGCTCTGATCTTTATCTAGTCTTTTATTTGTTTGTTTTTTAAATCACATCTACTGAACTTTGAGGCCACAAATCAAAGAATAAAGTCACTGCTGCAGAGGTGTTCCCTCATTTCTTTACTGCTATTTGTTGCCCTGGCCCTACATGCTTGCATGTACCCAGTTCTTAATTTTTTAATTGTCCTCAGTCACTCATTGAAAAGTCTGTCAAAAATCTATTTGCCAAAGACAGATTCAGCAATGGAGCATGATTTTACTTGCTTACTATGGGAAGGCAAAAATCTGGTTTTTTTTTCCTTTTGTCATCACTGATTTGAAAGCTTTGGTGTGTTAAAGTACGAAAAAATCAGCTGTACTTGCTGTTACTTATTCAAGAGATTAAGATGACAAAGGTGTCAAAACAAACAAGAAACACTGATCTACTGAAAATATTTTGTCTAAAAGCTTTCGGGAATCCATTCTTAGCATATACCACACATGTCTTCCTAATGTAGTATTACGAACAGGGTAAGAATTGAGAAGGTTTTGGTAAGTCACCACTCAGAGACACATAATCCTCTGCATAGAGGAAACTCACACTGGGATTTCTCAATATGAAACTACTAAAAACATGCACAAAACACAAATGGGCCAAAACCACAAACAAGTTTCCAGCCCACAATATGCGAGCACACATTCCCTTCTCTGAATAAAAGCTCCCACTGTTGTCAGAAGGGCCAGAATAGCACCTTAAATCTAACATCTGCCTCTCAAGTTTTGATCACATCACTAGAGGAAAGTGTGAGGACAGAAAAAAGTATGGTTGCTACTTGGAATAAATTAGAGTAGCATAGCTGCATAAAACACATGAGGAACTCGGTGTATTTATTCACCACTCAACTCCCAAGGTGCTGAACCACTCTCCTAAAGCAGAGTCTGTGAATTGATCATTTTTGCCCTTTGGTCATGTAAATTTTGATGTCATAAAGGATAAAAGAGGTTTATAAAAACAGTGCAACACAAATATTTTCAAGTCTTTATAGCTGTCGGGTGAAGATGCTGATTTTAAACACAGCATTCCCCATTTCTGAGTAGGATCAGATGGCTCATTATGTGCCTTGAGATTCCATCTCCAGTTTCCTAAAAATCTCTCCACTTCAGCACCTCACTGCAGTTACCTCATCCTCCCTGCTCCAGAGAATGACTGTCCTGGCCATCCTTTTGAGGAAGGGAAAGAACTCATTAGTTATTAATTTGTCCTGGCCATCCCACTTCTCTCCTCAATCCCAGGGTGATTTTACTACCATGATTTATTTCTTTGCCATTCAATGCCTTTTGCAGAAGAGTTCCAAGTAAAGCCCATGTACCTTTTTTTTTTCTAGCAGTACAAATTTGACATCCAGTGGGATTTTTTTGTTTGTTTGGGGATTTTTTGTTTTTGTTTTTTAGAATTTTTTTTGGAGAATTTTTCTTCCTTTTTGATGACTGTATTGAGACTACGCAAGGTAGAGGTGGATATTTTGTTCCCTTCATCCTCTGGAAGGGATAAAGTGCATTGATCATCACAGGCAATGTCAAACACCCAACAGCCACCTGAAGAGAGCACACCAAACAAGTAATAGTTGTAATAAGGTTAAAACCTAGAGTGAAAGTCGTTAAAAAAACCCTCAAAACCAGAATAAAGTTAGAAAATCCTTCACTGATAATTTATGTGTGCTGAGAACACTGAAACCTGAGCAGTGTGGTCAAAACCCAAGGGTACAGCAAGAAGTAGTACTCAGTGAGAAAACCAAGAGTAAAACACTATATAAGGTACTGCTGGGAGATGACCCAGGTGGGAGACGGGCTAGGACTGTAAATTACAGTCCAGGAAGCGTTCACAGAAGGAATAAAATCTTTTTCACCTATTCCTATTGAAAAAACCTCCAAACCAACCAACCAACCAACAACACGAAAACCCCCCCAAAACCAAGCCAACCCACATCACCAAACAAACATAAAGTTCCTTTTATAGCTTAAAACTTATCAAGCTTATTCTGCGTTTCAGTTGCAGTTTTATCACAAATTAAGTAAAATTGAAAAAAAAAAAAAAAAAAGGCTAACAAGCACAGGCAAAAAAAACCCAAACCAAACCCCAAACAAAAAAGCAAGCACCATCCAGTTTCTGAAACACTGCTACTTCAAAATCTACAAGTCAAGGTACATTAAAAATTCCATCTGAGGTACAATAGCAGAAAAAAAAATTATAAAATGTATTAATGAATTTTAAGATTTTAGACCCTTTTCACTCTTTTTTGTCCTCAAGGATCTTTTTTTTTGTTAAATGCGTGACAGGTTTAAGGTATCCAAGCAGAAAGATGTGGTGGTAAAATTCAAAATATGTCACTGTACTCAGAGAGTTGGGATTTTCCTTCCCCTGGCTTTCAGTTTTGTACCTCGTTTTGGTTACAGTCACAACAAAATTGTACACAGAGGCAGAACCCCAAACCTGCATTACGGAAGAAAATTACACCTGTGGATGAGGAAACCTCACTAAGATGAACCCTAAAATCCAGTTACAACTCCAACTATGATGGGCAAACCTCCCACATGAGTTTTGCTGTGGCCTTCTCAAGTTGTGATTTCTTATCTTCTTCATATAAAAGAGACAGACAACTGTCCAAATATACACATTCTACAGTATAGGATTTTATTTCTCCATGTTCCTTTTACAAGAGTTTCTGAAAGTTTTGTATCTTGCCACCTTGACAGGTTTGAAGATAGATATATTAATTTCCTGACACTCTGGCAGCAACTGCTGTGATAAAAAGGTAATAGCAAGAAGAAAAATAGGTGTCGCTTCCCTGCACTAATTCATAACATCGTTTCACATTCTTTAGATCCCTTCCTCTCCCGTGAAGTCGCCAGTGTAGGGCACTGGAGCAATAATGAAATTCTGCTCTAGTGAAGGAGGGAAAAAGAGGCCTTTCATTCTCCACAATGAAATGTGAAAAGTGAAATTTATATCTAAGTCGTTCCCTGGAAAGCACTCCTCCTGTAAAAGGTCTGCACAGTGCCTGTCTAAAGAAATGCAACTGCTGCATTGTCAAATTATTCCCTCAAGAGGGGGCATTAAGTTGTCCCCAACAAATTCACACCCCTCTGAAATCTACATTTCAGGGCTGGATTTCTTTGCACTTGTCAAGATTGGAGATCGATGATTATGCACATCTATACTCTAGCAACAATTCATTAATCTTGAATTTATTTCTTGCAAGAGAACATTAAGTGCCTTAAAACATCCAGGGCACAGATTCCCTTATGGAACTAATACAAAGTGAAAAGCTGTACAAGGAAGGTACCAGCACAAGACAGATACACACTAAACAAATGTTATTACAGAAAAATGGCAATTAAGATTCTCTTAATTAGCCTGTCATTTTGTATTTATCATCATAATGTTTGTTTTACAATGCTTTATTAAATCTGGCTTTATGACAAACAGTCTGCTGGCAATGCATCCTGCTGTGCAACATATGGTGTTACACCTAATGAATATTAATGCTGCGAAGTACAAATGGTCTTCTGGGACAAGGGCTGATGGCTGGGAAACTCCTGCAGATGGCATCATTATTCAAAGAGCTTCACCCTCACGTGTTTCTCATCAGGTCTCCTCCACAGCTACCTAGGATGCTGCCTGCGGGCTTTTGAGGGAAGACTAATACATTAAAAATCTTCACAGTCCCATTCCCAATTTTCAGGGGTTTTGGTGGTGTGTGTGGTTTTTGTTTTCTTTTCGTTTTGTTTGGGTTTTTTTTAACAAAAGGTTATAGCTTAGCTTCATATTACAAGTTCTTCTAGTCTTTGATTAAAAAAACAAAACAAAACAAAAAACAGGCAAAAAAGTGCCAAGCATTTTCCCAAGCTGATGACAATCCTCATTTGGGATTTCTTGTCGTGCTGGACAGTGTCTGGTGCTGTTCTGCTCCAGTTTCTGTTACATGGTCCTTATAATAGATCTGATGGAGAGAGACATTCTCTCCCTAGACAGAAACACAGGGACAAGAGTCTTTTTCTCTTTTTCCCTGGTCACTTATTTGTAGCTTTGGGGCCAGCAGTGTCACAGCTCTCAGCTGGACACAAAGAGACCATAGTAAGGAGTTACAAAAACTGTTAAGCCTTATCTTTCCCTCTTCACTTTTGGAAGCCCTGGGGAGTTCACAACAGGAGAGCACTCGGGCACATCCAGCTAACAGAGCTCAAGCCCCACAACACTTACCCAAAAATTAAACCTGTGTAATTGGAAGGCTCTTGAAGAGACCAGAGAATGAAGATTACACTAATTTTGTGTCCTGTGGCAGCCTTCATTGAGAAAAGCCTTACTGATTACTTCAAGAGGAGCTACTTCTACACAGAACTACTTCCTACACTGCTTGCCTCAAGGACCAAATCTCTCTAGAGAGATCCTGTCCTTTTATTGTCACCTCCCTCTTCCAGCCCCACCTTCTCCAGTGTGATCCCATCAACTGGTAGCTCACTGAAGGGAGAGGTGGATGTGCTATCCCCAAATTTCCTTGCCCAGACATGTTACATACACGACTTTACTGAAGACAGAACCACTCTCATACCAATAACTGAACAGTCAGTTCTCCTCCACCCATCCCTCGAGGTGGAAGAGGTCTATCTGTCAAGAAATTCTCTCCCTTTTTTCTGGCTGGAAAATCACAACACCGGGAGAAGTACTTCATTATGATTTCTACAGCCTATCTGTTTAGGGAACTCCTGCAATTGGACAGATTCTTACTCTGAACAAACTTCTTATTATTTCACAGCTTCAGCAAAGTAGCTCGTGTCCGGCAGTGATATGACCCAAGAAGTTATTTCCCGGTCCTTTCAGCACATTATGTTTTAAAAATTTGATTACTGAATATAATTTAAAAAACTCCCAAAACTCTTGCTTGTTTTAAAAATTACTTTCTATCACCATTTTAAAAAACAACAAGGCAAACAAACAAAAAAACCACAAAAAACCCCAACCCACGTTCAAAAGCCCTGATTAACTTTGCTGTAATTACTTCCCTTTGCACCCACAAAGAAACACTGCTGTGTGTCAATGAGCAAAGTGATTATGGCTTTCCCCACACAAAAGACAAGCACATTATGTTTGTTTGAGAAATCTTCTAGATTCTTCTGGAAGCTTGCAAATTGAGAATGACAAAACAGAGCCACCAGATTTTCATAACAAGTGACTCCCAGATTCTCCATCAAGTCTGACTATAGAAATGACAGCTGCGCTCACCAATAGTCACTTTGTTTATGGTACAGCAATTATGCAGCATATTCTCCTAAACAGCTGGGCAAAACATGCTTATTTGAATGCCATAAATGTTTCAGCTATTCACAGAACCACCCCAATACATGCTTTTGGTTTCCTTCTGCTGAGAGAAGTCACAGTTTGACTCAGAGTAAAGAAAAATAAATACAACGCTGGCTGCCAGAATGCTGAAGACGGGCTGTTGGTTTTCCCCAGAGTTATTTTGAGAATATTACATTTATTTCTGTCTTTCAATTGCCTGTTGCTGCAACAAATAGAACACACAACTCTTTTATGTTCAAATATTCTGGGTAAGCACCACAGACACAGCACTAACTGGAATGGAAGAGGCAAATCAGCAGCTCACTCTAGGCCATAAATAACTTCATGGCTTTTGTAACACTTCCCAACCCAAAAGGTTCAAGTACTACATAGAGATGGCCCAGAAGAGTAAGAGCATAGTGCTAAGCCAACTCCACACCTTTTCAGTAGAAAACCTCCTTTTAGAGGAAAGAAATGGATCTGCAGATTAACTCTCACAGGGTCAGGCATCAGCTTCTCAGACGAAATCAGAATAACCTACATTTTCATCAAGTTTTCCAGGAATAGCAGTCACTGCATCTGCTGCTCCCCAAGCCAGAAGAGTCTGGTTTGAAATGAACCAAGTCCCATATATACATCTTTGGGTGTCTGAGGATATCCGCTGGACAGACAAAGCTTGGTTTCTGCTGTCAGAAAGAGCTCTGTGCCCAACTCCCACATCGCCTCCCAGCTCCATTCCCAAACAGAATCTCCAGTAGACATATAAAGAACTAATTAGATTGACAAATTAACACAATAAACTGTGGCTGAGGAGCCAGTAAAGATTCATTTAAGCCCCGAGGATCAAAAGGGTATGAACATAGTATAGTGAATGAAGCAGTGTAGAGAATTCCCTGTCAGCAGACCATTCCCCTCCAGTGCCTGAGAGAAATCACCTGGAAGCTGCCACAATTCTGGTGTGAGGCAGCAGCAAGGGGAATAAATGGCAATAGCAGTATATTAAAAAGCTATTGCATTTATCAACAAAAAAAAAACCTGCGGAGTTCTGGCAGTCTTTGGACACAAGGTCAGAAGCTGTCCTGCCAGTGTCCTCCTCCACCCCTCTGCTTGGCCGACGCTTTTTCCCACTGCACGTTGAGATCAGAGTGGAGACTGGACTCCCACCCTCTTTACTTGTTTTCCTGTTTGTTAAAGGCACCATTAATAATGAAGGCAGATCCCCGGGAATAAGGTTTGTTATTCAGCTTGTGACATTTGTTGTAATGGGATCCAAAAAGTGTAAAACATCGTGGATGTTTCTGTGCTAGTGGATAAACAGTAGCTGCCGCTTTATGGATATTTTGGCTTAGGACTGAAGCAGTTTCTAAAGAGGCAAATTCTTCATTTTTCATATGGGATCTAGGGAATACATCACACCAGATTAGACTGAATTTTAAGACATAACAGGCCGAACTTACAGTCTTGGTATAATAGATCTTGTACTTTTACATTGCTCAACACAAACAGTGCTAACTCAGAAGTTATTTCTTCCCTTGTCTTCCTTTTAAAATAAATGGGAAGAGGGTTTTGAGACACAGAAGATGACAGAAAGCTTATATTTTAGCCTGATAAAATTAACTCAGTTTATTTGCCAATTTTAAGGAGCAGCCTGCTGTCAAGGAGCAGGATCTCTCAAGTTTGTAGTTTGACATCAGAATTGTCAAACTGGGAGAAGCCCAGAGTGCTTCTCCTCAAGGCACCTGCCCTCACTCTCCTGTCTTGGCAGCCCCTACCCAGCTCGGTGTCTGAGCCTGGGGCTGGGACAGCAGGGAGGAAGAGGATGAGGAAAAGCACAGCAAAATCTCTGGCCCTTCTCCCTTTTCCTTGCACACTGACCCAGGGCAGGCCAGTCTGGGGCTGACAAAACACCCCGGGTGGAAGGAGCAGCCCCAGCCTCCTGGGGAAGAGAATGCCCAGGAAAGGCGCTCTTGGAACTGCTGAATCCAAACTACAGCAGCTGCTGAGACACCCAGAAGGTCTCTCTCTGTCTGGCTTAAGGCTGTAATTTTTTAGCCTGAGGCTGCTGTCTTCTTTTGCTTTTTTACCCAAGAGGAACAATTAACAGTTTCCCCCAACAGAGTTATTTGAATACCACTTTACAATTGTTATTCCTGCTTGGTGGCTCAGCATACACTTGTTTAACCTTTATTTAGCTTTCAAACTAACAGTGTTTATATCCTAATCAATTTAAACCAATTTCCACAGCAGTTTGTGCCCTTGTTATCCAAATCTGAACTGCTGTATTTCAGCATTCAGATCACTGACCCTGAAAACCTCGCCCAAATGATTGATAAGGGAGCTTCACTCTTTAAAATGGGGCTCATTCCTGATAAAGATACTACAAAGTAAACGCAATTAAATATAGATTTGAAAACTTTGCTGCTGCTCCCCCTCCAGTTCCAGACAGCTTTCCAGATAACTGAGGTCAGTTTGTGAAACTCTGCACCAGATCCCCCTCCAACAGCTTCATACATTTCTGGGAAGTTTAGACAAGCACCTACAGAGAAGGTAAAACCCATAATGGTTTCCAAGGATGAAGCCTGCAGCTGCAAGGCTCACTGTGAGAGCAGAGTCAACTTTTCTTGGGCTGCTGATACAGCTTCAAAGATAAACACAGGCACTAAAATAACCAATCTCTCTCTTATCTATTGTATGTCAAATCTGTTTTCTCTCTTGCATAGTACACAGACAGAAAACTTCTTGGCTGTTTGGTATCTTACACAGCTGCTTGTCCTCTCTGAGGGCACATAACTCAATACTGAGAACTTTTCATACCCAGAGATGAGTGGGAACAGTAAAAGATTCCTACAGATTTTGGGCCAAAACTGGAAGAAAATTGACTTTTTAAAAGTGGCTGGGCTATGCCAGCTCAGCTGAGAGTTTTCATTACACTTCCAAGTATGTTCTCTCAGCAACAGAATAGTTCTTTTGTTAGTTCACACTAACCTCCAGCTGCTGGGGCTAGAGGTAGATTTTACCCTGACCCCATTCTTGCTACAAGGTTCCTGCTTTTTCCAAGCAAGTGTGAATCCCAGAGTGTCCAGGTTATAACCTGTACCCAGAGCACATTTTCCCCATCACTGTACCAATAAGCAGGTCAGTTCAGTGGCTGAAATGAGCAGTTTCTCCAGAAGATGTGAGCATCTCATCAAGTGTTCTATCCCTAGGCAAACCAGCAAAGGTTAAAACAGCATTAACATTGATGTCCTGCTTATGAAATGTTTCTCACACACAGGAGGCGAGTGGTTCACAATACTGTGCTAATTCAATAATGAGAATAGCCAGGAAGTTTGTGTTTTTAAATTAATTGGTGTTGTATCCATCTTAAATGTCAAGTACCGAGTTCCTAGGAGCTATGAACCGTCCATGAAAACCACAGAAATGGCAGGTATAATGCATCATATCTTATATACTAATAAAAATACTGACTGCTAGGCTTTATAAGGTCATGGCTTACTGCTGTCTCTCAACAATAAAAAGCTTAATGCAACACTGGGCTCTGCATGATCTTCACAGCCAGAATTAATGAGGAGGAATCACAATTAATGGTTTTCTACAAACCAATGGATCACAAGTGACAGGGGCTTATTCACAATTTATGAAGACCTGATTTTTTTCTTTTTTTTCTTGGTGGGTAGAGGGCTGGAAAATTGCAAAGAGATAATGAAAAGCAACTATTACACAGAATATGGTAATGCAGGTTCATAATCAGAAGCCCCAGACGTGCCCATGGCAGGGAACTGGTGAGCTGCAAGCTTGCAGCTCCTACAGGGATGAGATTTAAGACACACTGACAGAAAAATACCTGGGGCAGCATCTGCAAGTAAATCACTACTGTATAAAGTGACCTACAGAGGGCATCTTTCTGTATGATTTGTGGTTTGAAACATGAATCAGAAAGGACAGAGAAGAAGGTACATGATGAGGGAGAGCTGAAGAGTGAGGCAGACTTTGCTCACTTACCAGTCACAATAGCACAAGGTCCTCCAACCCTCAGGACCCAGGTTTCAAAATAAATCATATTCTGAATACCCACAAATCAAATTTCACTTGTGGGTCTAAAAGTTCATAGTTATGTGGCTCAAGCTACAAGAGTTTCGGTTCCCCAGCTTTTTCTAGGTTTGTTTTAAATCCTATGAAGGCTTATGTTTATACCTTTAGGCACAGACAGAGCTGTCACAGTCTTGATACAGGCAGGTCCCCTTGCTACTTCTTTATTTTAAAAAAAATGCAAAACAAAAACACAGCAAAAAGTGCCAAAAAAAAAGCCATGATACAGATATTAGATTTTTTTTTTCCATTTAAAAGTGAGACGTTTGAATCAGCAGAGTGGACCAAAAATGTTGGGTCCTAGACCAGATCTTCACCTCTTCTCCCTAACCTTTCAACAGTATTGTCCCTCTTTAGACCACAGGGTCATTTTAGACCCCTCCTAACAGCGGGTAGCTCTGCAAGTCCCCAGGAGACATCACAGCCACACCAGAGCTCAAACCAGGAGTGTCAGTGGTACAGTGCCCAAGCTTCCCTGGGGCTCAAACCCTCAGCTTCTTTGGCTCCTTAAGATCTTCCATGGGACACAAAAAGAAAATGAGGTGACCTCCTTCATCTTGTACGGGAAAAATACCAATGCAAGTGTTCTGCCTGGGATCTGGAGTCAGCATGGCATTTGGGCCAGCACTGCAGAGGGTTTGAACTGAGGTGCTCAATAAAACATGTTTTGCCTTCTTGCAGCTGGAGAGCAAGGCCTTCTGTAGCACAGGGTAGTGACAGAAAAAGAAATTTATTATTTGTAGTGGCAGAAAAACACAAAATTGAATGAGTTTGGGAGGGCTTTGCTTGTATAAATGCTGTCAAAGTGAGCATCACTGGTTCAAGGCTCCCACACCCTTTTTCCTCCCCGTCTCACCCTAGAAACCCTTTTAGCACCTAAAGCCTAATGTGTTTTCCATTTTAACATTTTGGCTAAGCAAACCCAGTGATTGTTTCCCCTGTCGCAGCCAGTTACCAGGGAGATAAAAACGAAGGCAGAGTGATGAAACCTGGCACAGTAATTCCAGCTGTGACATAGACTGTGCACTCTTAGATTAATTATTGAATTGGGGTGATTGCTTACAAGGTGAGCTCCTGTTTTCCTTCTGCAGCAATGGATGCAGATCAGAGCAGGCAGCTGGTGACATCAAAAGGCCTGGGCAGCACATCTGATTTTCCTCTTGCATCTGCGTAACTCCACTGATTCAGATTTATATTGAGGTGGAACAGAGAACAGTCAAAGCCAGTGTGCACTATCCGAGCTAAAAATGTCAGCAAACTTAATCTTTATAAGAAATCAATCGAGCAGGGCTTTAACGCAGCCTGGATGCTGCACCCAAAGCTGCTGGTGCATAATGATGGATGCATGGCAGGTAACACAGCTTGAAAGCAGGGAGGAGATAATTGAAATACACGTGTAAACTATTAGGCTATTACTCCCCGCGGGGCAGGCAGGGGGAGCAGCAGCAGCAGGAGGATGGCTTCCAGGTGGAGCTTCTGGAACCTGAACTGTCTCCATCCCAGGAGGGGACACGTAGCAAGGGATCAGCAGAGAACAATAGCCCTCATTTATCGATTAAAAAAATTTAAAAACTACACACACACAGAGCACAACTACAAATAAGAGCTATGACATGGCAGAAGGGCAGGTTCTGGTTAGGAATCTGTAGTTAAATGAACTCTTTCCCTTAAGTGGAGTGATAGTGGCAGGAGGAAAGGAGAAAGAGGAGGGTGGAAGGAGAAGGGGACTTGCAGGAACAGCATCAGCCATGCCCTAACCTGGATTAACTTCACATTGCAACCTTTCAGCAACAAAAGCGACTCCAAGGTCAGTGAAGTCCAAAAAAACCAGCACTGCGCATATCCCCCACATCCCCCTCTGCAGAACGGGGCACAGCTGAGCCAGACAGGCTGTGTGCTTGTAACCCTGGT
Source organism: Rhagologus leucostigma (assembly GCA_013397725.1). NCBI lineage: Eukaryota > Metazoa > Chordata > Aves > Passeriformes > Rhagologus > Rhagologus leucostigma. Next base: position 96,679 of record VZTD01003229.1, on the reverse strand, counting down.
CTGCTGGACAGAGCCTTCAGAGTGACAGTGCACAGAAACAAAACCACCAGCAACATTGATGCAGGGGTCTAATGGCTTCTCAATACCTGCAAGAGTGGAAAAATACCTTTAAAATCCTATGTGCATCTTCTGTTCTAACATATTTGAGGATTCAGCCCTAATACCTCATTTTTACCCACGCAGTTATTTTAGTCTTTGATATGTGAGGGCAGGAACTTCAGAAGTCGCCTCGTGCAAAGCTAAGGACACAAGCAGAAGAGTGATCCATTTGCGGGGAACTACTTGACATGGATTAGCTACTGGTCTAACTATGAGAAGTGAAAGAAAATGGGAGTGCACCCTTTTACGCAGACATAAATGTCAGAGCTGTCCTCAGACGTGAAAGAATAATTACTGCAAGAAATAAAGCTGAAACATTTCATGTAAACACACAGTTGCACAAATGGTGAACTTGTGAAGCCATGTGCTCCTTGCAATGCCACAGAGAGTAATAGAGCAGATGTAATTAATCTTGGTTAGAAGTGCCCAAAAAGCCTGCACATTTACCCGGCAGCCACAGCACACGGTCTGCTTGCACTGGTGATTTCCTCCCCCGTGCTCCTGGTCACAGTGGATGTCGTTCCATCCTTCCCCCCGTCCCTGGTCAGTCCCCCTACAACACAGATAAGTGGTTGAACTCTTCCAAACAATTTTTGAAGGCAAGTTTGTTTCTGCTTTACTGTCTGAATGGGAAACAGAGCTGAGGGACACCACAAGTGATGACATCAGCTTTAATAGCGCCTCAAAACTTAGATTATGTATGAAACATTTCTTCAATAATTCCCCAAGCCCCTGGTATTTTTCCTGGCCTCCAATTGCAACGTGTTAGCCAAGAAAAGATACACTTCACACGAGTTCTGGAGATCTTTGCTCTGGTGATAACTTGGGGCTGTATTCAGCACAAAGCCCCTACACAATGACATGAGCTGTCACCTGCTCCTGTCTCCTCACACACAACTTTGATGTTGATCCCCAAAACGTCATTTCCACCCTGCATCTCCACTTTCTCCCACCACCCTGGGTCTCCTGGAACGTTTAACCTGAAGATGTTCTGCATTTGGAGCATCAAAGTATTTTCTCCAAGACCTGTGCTATTTGATGTGCACGTGGTTCTCATTAGTAAGGAATGGTTTGGGCTTTATGAAGAGATTAACTTTGCTGAACTCGTTCATCGGGTGAAAAACAGCTTTCAGATGAAGAACTTCTGTGATCCTTCCTTAACCAGGATGATTTTAGGATATGAAATAAACCAGTTGCAAAATCAGTCTTGCTCCTTGCAGACTCTGGGAGTGAGCAGCAATAAAGAGCGTATTCATCAAAGGTTAGTGCTCAGAGTGAAGGAGTCCATATGGCTTTAGACTGGAGCTGGAGAGGGGGGAAGAGGCAAAGGAGGGGGACGAAGGCAGAAAACTTCAGTGAGGCCAAAAACTATGAGAGAAAATGCATATTTGAACAAGAGTATAAGGAGGCCTGAATGATGCTTCCAGAGATAAGTCCAACAGAGAGCAACTTTGCAAGTGTTAAAAGAGAGAGAGGAGGACTGTCAGCACACCTGCTACTGCATTTACCGTGCTCACTAGAGTGGCTGAAGAACTCAGATGAGCATGCAAATTAAACAGTAAAAAAATCCTTGAAGTCAAAATTGGGAAGATTTAATTTCAAAGTCTTTTAGTCTCATTATTTGTACATTTCACACAGCTATTTTTCAAGAGCTACCAGATTGCATTGTTGCAAGACCCAGAACAAAACACCATAAGTGAATTTATTCCAAGCAGAAAGATTTATTACCCTGGAAAGTTTCCCCGGATATTCCAAAATCATGTAACCCGTACCTTGAACAAGTGTTGAGAGCCTCCCGCTGCCAAATTGGGAATTTAAAAATTCTAGATATTAAAGCTGGATACTTGAAGTCAGCGTGAAAAAGAATTACTTAACTGCATAAAAATGAAGAGCACTGACAAAATGAAAGAAATTTCTGTTCATATATTCAACTTAAATATAAAAAAAAACCTGACCAAGCAGCCAACCCAAGCTATTGTGCTGCATTCTCACAGCTTAGCTAGCATTCACACCAGACCTGCCTCTGCCCCATCTATCAGAGAGAGAAGAAAAATTGCTTAAAGCCTCAGTATCATCAAGAGATTTATAAATGGAGAGGTTTAGTTACAGCAGATTGAATTCGTGCCTGCATCTTATCAAACTGGGGCCAAATTATGCCACAGATCTCAGGTTTAAGGCGAGGCACAGGGAACAGACAAGCTATTCACTCGCACCCAGGGCACAAAAGGGAAGGGCCAGATGTGGGAGGGAAGGTGAAGTATCATTTAACCAGAGATGTTAAATCCAGGTCTTAAAGTGTGCCAAGGGGAAAAAAAAAACCCAACCAACAAGTGAACAAACCCATCTGTTGTTGTTGGTTAACTCGATTGCAGCCGCACCTCAGCACTGCAGGAATTACAGCGCGCTGCACAACGTCTCACCAGGACTGCATCCTGCACTTCCCCGAGAGCAGGGGGAATGCTTTCTGCCACTGAAAGCTAGGAGATAGCTGAACATATTTCCTCCCTTGCCAGCACATGCTGTACAACTGAGGCAGAGTTTCACTTGGCAGAACCCATGTTCAGAAAAGCTTGCAACACACCATCAGACTTCCCTCAGCTTCTTTACACTTCCTCATGCTGGAGCAGAATGGAAGTTATTCTGAAGACTGAGAAAAATGTCAGTTTAAAATATTCCTGTGTGAATTTGGCACCAGTTATCTTGCTTAGTGTCTTCACTGTAAATTAATTAGCTCTTCTACAGACACATTTTCTATTTATAACACTTTCCTCTGTGACATTGGTGCTGACTTCTTCCTGCCTAAATATTGGATGCCATCTGTGGGCTCCCTGTTGTTTCACCCACAAGTCAAACAAACAAACCACAACTGAAAGCACTGCTATCAGTGCATTCAGAAAGAAAGCTGATGGTATATTTTAAATTTGGCAATAGAGAACGGACAACATGCATACAGAGAAAACAAAACCAAAAAATTTATACAATTATCTGCCCAGTCCTTCTGTGAAAAGAGGGTGCTGACCCAGATAAACCCTCAGTGTTGGGAGCATTTTCAGTTTTGTCACTCCCTCCCTTTCTCTTCTAACAAAATGCAGGTGGTTCTATACTACTTTCAGAAAGAAACCTTAAAAGACTGTGAAATGATGATTCTAATCTGCACAAGGAAGCAAAATAAATTGTGAGAAGCAGGTTATAGCCAAGCCAGGAAACTTCACATACCCAAGACCTAACTCTACTGATTTCTTCACTGGTCTACTGTCTCTTTATAAGGATTTCAACTGATTAATAAAATGCAGAACAAATATAAATTATGCAGGAAAAAAAAAGAAAAAAGAAAATACTTTAAATCTTTGTTTTAATCCTTACAGTTGGAGCTGCCCTCTCATAATAAATTTCTTGTAATCCCCTTCAGATAAATGACATGTAAATTTACACACACACACATCCCCCAAAAAAAGGCACTTCAGTTGGGAATAGGAAGCTGGAAATTCCTCCTCCCCCTCCCTCGAGGATCTAATTTAGAAATATGTTGAATAAGAGTTTTGTTCTCACTTAAAAAAAAAAATCAATCAACTATTGCAAGGCATACAGCTCATGAGGGGATACAGGGAAAAGGGTGAGGGAAAAAAGGCCAAGAAGCCTTTGGGGACAGGAAGAAGCAGTGTGAAAGGAGTGCACCTGAAGAACAAACATTGCTGTGTGGGGACTCGCAGGCTCAGAGAGGGGAGAACCCTGCGAGATGCCTGCAAGAGATTGTTGCTCAAGCAACTGCAGAGATAAGCACTGTGCACTGAAAAGAGCATGAAGAAGCTATAGAGGAAACACTGTTGTCAATCTAACAATATTTTTTCTTTCTCTAGATAGAAGATGATAGAAAAGGAAAACTTATTGCCTTCATGGATTCTTATCAACGTTTACAGCGTCCTTATATATCAGGCACATATATTTCACACATTCGAGGTGAGTGAAAGCGTCCCTCCCCGCAGACATCTTCTCTTTAGTACACAGCAGAGATTTTTGGAGACATCCCTTATCATATACCAATTATTTAGCAAATATTTCCCTATGACAGCTTTTCCTAAAGCTTCCAACAGGACCCAAAAGTCTGTCCCAGTTGGTGCTGCATTTAACCAAAACTAAAACCCAGAGTCTCAGTGGTCTGAACTCTATCCCATGAACACTGAGCAATTTTCTTCTTCACGTTCTTATCACCATTTCTGATTCAGCTCCAGATGGAAAAAGCCAGGAAGAGAAATATAAAGATAAATAGATATAGACACACATACCTTGCCCAAACATCTTTGCACACCTTGGAAAATACTTGGTGTGTTCTACATCTCCCAGTGACTCCCAGCACCAATTTGCAGTTATAATCAGTTTTTCATCTTGGCTATCACACCACAATGATCACTAGCTAATTAATGGTTTTATCTTTTTCTGTCCTTATAAAACTGGGGAGATGTTAAGCTTAGTTATAGTGTGGAATAATTCCTCAACCCTGCTTTCAGAGATTACTGCCCTCCACACCAGCTAGAGGCAAAGAAATCGAACATCTCCATCTGCAGCTTTCAGGTTCTTCACTAACATTTTAAACAGAGATTTGGACAAAAATTAAGGCAATTGGTACCCCTGAAAAAATCTCCAGCCACTTAAGGCTTCCAAATGACTTATTAAATGATTATTGAGACTCTAATCAATCACATTCCAGAGATACTATTTTACAAAAAGCAGTTTCTGAAAGGCTTTAAGGCTTTAGCACTCTTTATGTCTCTAACAAGTGCTTAGATTCCACAGCTTTGCCTGGATTTAAACACTTCCTAATACATTTAAGTTCATCAAACTTCTGTAAGGTCAGCATAAGATGTTCTGGCGCAAATGCCTTCTAAACCTTGCACATCCAAGCTCCAATAGCAGAAGAAAAGGAAAGTGGGATACACCACAGGATTTGTTTGCCATTAACGTTACAGATCATCTCCACTTATGCGAGTTTTAGCAGAGAGCAATGCAATGATTAAACAAGACTCTGGTTAAAAGCAGTGAAGACTTCAGAAGGCAGGAAAGGAGGGAGAAGGAAATGCGACGCAAATCAAAAAAATGGTGTTTGACTGAAGAAAAAAATTAGAGTAAAAAGCAGAGGCATGAAAAACCAAAAGACACACATACAAGAGGAAACCGAAAAAATACGGATGAAACACACGCAAATGAAAAATCAATTTGCTTGATATGAAAAATGTTATGTACTGGGCTTTTCTGTGCCTTCTATTTACACAAATAAGAGATGCAGCAGGAACCAGGGGAATGTTAAATGCTCAATCCTTCCCCAGCCACACAGAGCAAACTAAGTTTGCTTCATGACTCTCAGAATAGAATGGACATACCAGAGTTGCTCACCGGTGTTAAGCTTGTCTCATCGTTTTAAGGCCCCTCTCTAGGGACAAGTTTCACGATGAGGACAGGCCCAGTAATTACAGACAGGTCTCCTTCTCAGTGATGAAGTTCCAGCCGTGCCCAGACAACATGAAAAAGGAAGGAGCACCCAACAGGTCTCCCACAAGCCCTTGGTTACAAAACTGGGGAAGCACCAAGCACGAATAAGAGGGAAATGATGGATCTGAGCAGCTATTCTTTTGACATTTCTGCTAAAGGTTCTTCCAGAAACAGTTTATATCCAGGCAACTCGTCCTAGCAGTGCCCATAGCTTCCTAATCAAATCAGAAAGATTGAGTCATTAGGGTCAAGTGACCAGCCACAAAATGATTAAAGACAGTAATCAAGAAATCGAAACTAATTAGTACCTAAGCCTATTAAAATGGCTGCAAAATAAATTACTTCTACATGAATTTATGTCCAGAGGTTCAATTTTGAAAAGTAATAGAAGCTTCGGGTAGAAGTTGCAGCATTCCTGAGAAGAGCAAAGCATTTCACTGGGACAGCAAAACACAGAAGAAAGGGCTTGGTTCGAAGTCAACATTTTCAGGTGAATAAGCAGATTTTGAAGAGTCAGGTGTCACAGGGCTTGCAGCCTGAGCTCATCTGTGCAGTCTTCCACAGAATTTATGGTTAACTCATCTACAATTGCATTTTTAAATGCCCAGCTTCAGGAAATATTACTCCTAAATGTAAAAGCAACAAAAGTAACTGTTTTCAGAAGTTCTGAGAAGCTAAGGTGAGAAAACTAAAAAACAAGTAATTCCACTGATTTGTAGTTGTTGGAAAATCTCAAAGTCTGGGATTTTTTTATACATGGAGACCCAGAAGCTGAGATACCCTCCTGCTTACACAGAACTGGATAGACCACCAGATTTCTAGCTTTTTTCTAATGGAAATACTGCAAATGCAACCCCTAATTTAAGACATTTCAGCATTTCTGTATTTATTCTCCCTTAAAACCGAGAAATGGAAATGAGTATAAAAATTAGGAGTTATAGAGAACGGAAAAATCTCATGCAACTATTTTATATGTCAAGTTCAATTCTGATTTCACTTAAGAAAATGATTTTGACCTGCTTCTATTAGGAACATGAATCCAAAGAGATTTATGCACCTCCTATATGGCTTATCCTTTTGCACAGACAAAGTTCTTTTGGAGACAACACTTCCACGAACTGTGAAATTAAGCGCAGTATTCTTTCCATAGCTGAGGTTTTCTTGCTAGCCCAGTCTCTTCTGCAAGCTGTCAGTACATTTTCGGAAACACATTTTCCTGCATCTCAGCTCTTACTTCAAAGAACACTCACAGATTTTTCTCATGGCAACAAGTAACATAATGTGCATAACCAACCAACCACATCATCAAAATTAATAACACAGCAAGCAGTTTTTAAATTCAAAATTAATGGTGTGATGATTAGAGTCAAAATAAAAGTAGAATTAATCTTTTTTCTTTTCATCTCTTGACCATAACTTTTCTACTCCAGCCCTACACATTTTTGGATGTTTCTTTGGCTGCTATATTATCCAGTTTCATAGAAAAATGAGTTTACTCTTCTAGTCATTAATGTAAACATAAATACATGATACTCAAATCCAGCTGAGCATATATGGGGTTCTGGAACTCGAGTAGTCTGCCATACGTTGTGATTTCAACTGAATGAGATTATTTTTAAAAAACACTCTACTTCCCATGGAAGGTTCCATTTTATTTCATTTTTAAACCATAGACTTGAAAATTCTGATGCAGAAAAATATGTGACAAAGAAACTCCTTGGCACCCAGCAGGAACAGGAGTTGTAGACCTTATCCCCCATCCTTTAGAAAGTTCAACAAGTCACATATTTTACCTTTTCAGTGAATGGGAAATTATATTTCTTTGCAAACTTTTCTCTTTTCTTACACCAGCTCTTGTTACTTTTCACACGTTCCCTCAATTCTTGCCTCAGCTCCTTCACTAGAGCTCTATGCCATCCTTATCCATCTTCCCCCCACAAAATCCCATGGATTATTTCAGAGCTGTGGCTCCAGCAGTTCTCTCTTTATCTCTCTCTGATGGCCCTCCCTCCAGTCACTGCCTTGTTCTAGGGCTCAGTACAAAAAAAACCATCTGGTACATCTTAAATGAGCTTAGATTGAAAATGACTTTTTTTTTGTGGCTGGAATAGGCCACTCTCTCTAAAAAGCAAAGGGAAGCTGGGAACAGCAGCTGCAGTTTATTCAAGCCCTGCAGAGGATTGTATCTGCACCGTGCCTGAGGTGAGCACAGCACAGAGCTCCAGGTTCTCTGGCCTGAAGCACGTGGGAGAAGCTTTGGGTTGGGTAAGGGTAGGAGCACATTGAGCTGAGGGGCAGGGAGGCCCTAAACTCAGCTTTGTGGGTGCCAGTTGGGATTAAATACTGAGATCACTTCAAATCTGCCTCAGTAAAATCCCTGCAAGCACGCCACGAGCCACACAGGCCAGCAGGCAACTCTGCCTGCTGACACAGGAGTGAATGCTAAAAATTACATGCGCAGCACATTTCTCAGTGTTACACCAGACAAGCAGCACGTCTGGCAGCCATTCAGTTTGAGCCTGTTCTGTTTGTAAGGGTGTGTGTTTCTTGAGGTTTGGCTACCAAATGTTGTGCTCTAATTATCATTGCTTCCTGGAGTTCTCCAGCCCCTGAGAGAGTTCCTCACTGGATGTCTTGTGCTCTTTGCAGGAGTAGCAGCTGCTGGTGTTCACCTGGACGCATTCATCAGGGTAGAGCTCCTTTACACCATTTCAATCATTTTTGCAGGAAAATCATTGCTAAGCAACCCCAAATCTCTCCTCTGCTTCTTCCTTACATTAAGCTTTCAGCTCTGAAGGTTACTGTAAAGATGAGAGTCTATTGCTTGTTAGCAATAAAAATGTTAATTTGGCTCTGCTATAAAATAAACTCAATCCTAAACAAAAAAAAAAATTAAATAAAAATCACATTAAAGTAGTTATAGCAAATTTCCTAGGTAATGAAGAAGGTATGGTCCTTCATTTCCACCTCTATCATTAGTTACAGATGTTGAATTTTAAAATATTTTTCCATGATCGTGGTCTGTAACGCCCTGGGAAAACAAATATCTGGGGGAGGGAGAGGAATTTGCTGAAGAACATTTCTCTAACAGTAGTTTTTTCATCCACTGATTTACAAGCCACTGATTTACAAGCTGTGAATGAATAGTAGCCTTCAACAACAGGAAGCCATGGCATTGAGAAACCCTATAGCGTCAGGTGGAGCCTGGAGACAAGGCTGTCTGCTAGCAGGGAAATTCACTGCAGGAGCCCCCCGTAATCAGAGCTGTTAGCCAGAAGGAAATGTCTTCAGTGCTCTTACATGGCTCTTAATCAGATACTGACAGGGTCCCTTTGATCAGTGCATTTCCAGAACGAGGGGAGCTGCAGTTTGCAATGTGCCTACACAGATTTCACAGCCAGTTCCCAAAGTGTGCAGCCAGAGGAATTACTCTGACTTCACCCTCCTCTCCCCTTTTCTTTTGCCATCTCAGAAGACAGTCAGGGACTCGGGAATGAGCACCACAGATGCTTAACAGCTTTGCTGGTCCCCTGCACAAGGAGCAGGGAGTCAGCCCTCCGTCGTGTGCCTCCTGGCATTTTACAGCCTTGGGGGTGGAGCAGCAGGAGAGAGAACACACTTGGTCAGCTGTTCCTGACTGGTCCGGACTCATGGGGAGTCAAGGCTGGAGAATCAGGCTAAACCAGTCTCCCGTAAAATTATTGTGGTCTAAATAAGAGTATAAGGAAAGCATTACTGAAGATTAAGGCCCTATATCCTGTCAAGCTCCCTCAGAATGGATTACATTAATCAACTACTAAGCATTAGGTGTGTAATAACTTACAGAAGGTATTGCATGGAAAGCATCAGCTTCACCCAGAAGTGTAAAACGTTGCGGCACTCGGTAAAAGGAGAAGTGAGGCAGCTCTGGATGTTCCCTGTCCATGTCACTGCAGGGGAATTCTGTACATGAAAGCTGGCACAGCCCAGGACTCATTTTTTCAGTCATAAGAGTAATTTGGGAAACCAAAAAAGCTCCCAAAGCTTTTATCACTGGAGGAAAGGGCCTCTGTTTCTAATAAGCTGAAGACCACAACAAGAGGTTCCACACATTACTCAAGTTAAGCAGCGAAGGAACAGGAGGCTACAGAGGGGGTGGGGGGAAAGATGGTTTTAGGTCCCATTCCTCTAAAAGAATGTGCTGTGAGCAGAGAGATCATCAAGCAAAACAGGAATATATTAATCAGGCAGTCATTCCTCATCCTCTTACATCACCTGGCTGTACCCTGGTGCAGCAGGGGTCCAGAGCAGTGGGTGATCATACACAGCATATGCAGTGACCTGCGCAGCACATATGGTATAGTCATTGCAGAAACAGGAGATAAAAGCTCACCTGCTGCTCTGTGGCTTTCTTAATAGAGTGCCTATGCACCATCGGGTGAATTAAGAGCAGAGTAGCAGCTTTAACCCTGGATTTCCTCACCTCTGTGTTAGAACGCCTTTCTTGTTTAATTTAAGTACTTATTAAGTCATTGAGGAAATGAAAGAAATGAAGAATGTGATGTTAAGACAGAGAGTAATTTAATGGAGCAAAGGAGCCTTCTCAAATTTATTCGGTCTTATAGCATAGTGAAAGTTACCCCACAACGTAAAACAGATATAGATCTATTCTATAGCAGATGCACTCTGTAATAATAATATTAATAATTATATGCATTTAAAAAAACAAACATAAATGGCTCATAAAGGTGGAAGAATATTGGCGCTGTTGGTCACAAATACACCAAAGGATCAAATGAGATCAAACCCAGCATTCAAATGCCCTAAAAGACTTCACACCTTCAAGGATGAAGAGGAAAAAATATTAGAACATTTGACAAATAAATGGTGTCTCATTTAGAGTTTGAGAGTGCACCTGTGTGCGATGTATACATATTTCATTAGGCATACAACTGGTCTGGATATTGGCAGCACACGAAAATCTCACAGCATTTCATGGCAGAAATCTCACCTCGGGCTTACTTTCTCCTCTGGGTGTAGGAAACAAGATAAAGTATTTCAACCCAAATTCATCCCACATCATTTTTGGTGCTGCAGCTAAGAAAATAGCTTATCAAAAACCAGCAGCAGTTCCATGTCATGATCTGGATCATATTGAAATTTGAGATTTCACTGGTTCTTATTTTTGGTATTTTCCTGGGCTTCCCCACCACTGCCTGCTATACAAGGTATATCACATAATCCTAGTTTTCTATCAAATAAATGTTATATTTGCTCTCACGCACAAAGTTAACTTATCATGGACCCACATGCAGTTGCTTGTAGAAAGAATGACCTTCTAAGTAATTGTTTCCTTTTAAAGCTAATTCTGCCATCCATCTACTCTAAAACTTAATATAGAAATCCTCAGAACCAGCCTTTTACTGTTTCATGCCTGACCATCTCAAGGAAAATTGAGATGAATGCAACACAAAGCAGAATGGATCTTTTTCTTCCCTATGGCCATTACATGGCACCTTTCATTTCAGCAAAACCCACTGCATCACGGAGGGAACCAACCCAAAGAGTGGAGATGGAAGTTTTTATTAAAGTCTTTAAGAAGCTTGTTAACCACAGACAGCTGATGGGAACGGAACAAAAAGAGGATAATAACAAGCCCCAATAAGGCTTTGGTGAGCTTCGTTAGTCTAGGGCATTATGCCTGTCCTGAGGAGACAGTGAAGCACCCAAGTAGAAATCCTCCCTCACTGTTGTATGATGGATGCCAAATACTAGGAAGTTGTTGTCCTTGTGGATGTTTAGAGATATACATTTCTAAAGCAAAGCATAAACAAACAAGTGAAACCACTGTGCAAGCCTCAAAACAAGAGCAACCTTGTGTGCTAGCCCACAGATTGAAAGCAGATGTAGGGCTTGGTAATTAGGCCTGATTCGAGCTGCATGAAGTGCACAAAAGCAGTTGTTTTGGAAATGAAGGGAAGGACCAAGGTAATGTAAACACAATTTGTCTTTTTGCTGCACATGGCAACAGATTAAAGAACACGCAAGAGAATTAATCATGGGGCAAAAAAAAGAAAATAAAATCTTCAGGGAGGGCACTTACATACTCTCATCCTTCAAAACTGAAATGTTTAAATGCTGCTCTTTCAGGGCTTGTATTTGCATTATGCTGATGTGCAACCTGATCAAAAAGCTCATTTATTTTAAAAAGTTCTATATTTATCGAACACATGTCCCTAAAAATGAACAATTGAAGTGGTTATGAACTCTTCAGGAAGAGATTGCTGATAGCTGACTGGTTTGGTCACAGACTCCTGCTTCAGTCAATGGAACTCCTGCTTCCCAGCGTCTGTATCAAGGCCTCGTGCTTGGGAAAGACTGAATGCTGGCATCACCTTTTCCCATAGATGGATCATATGATTTCATAAACCTTCCTGTTGGTTTTGGCTTTGCAGAGAATTGAAACACTTCCCACTCTGTTCCCGAAGAACCGAGGTGTGATTGCACATCACCAGGACACAAAATTCATAGGTTGCACCAATATCCTTTTCAGGGTTTATTGGAGCCTCTGGATGTTTGATTTAATTATTAAGGCTCTTCCAGCATCCCCACCTGAATGTGATGTGGGGACAGGACAATGTGAGATTTCTTTGTTTATCTCACCAAATGCTGTCAGTCACACACAGGACACAAACACATTTTATTAAACTTAATGAAAATGTTGCATTCAACACTAAAGTTGTGTAGGCTAAAATCCATTACTTATTATCACACAGATGAAAAAAAATCCAATTTTTTTTTTATTTTGAGAAAGAAGATCTGCTATTTAATAACTGCCTGGAGCTCTACTGAGGATATCAATGTTATAAATATTCACTATTCTTAATCTCTGCTTTGTGTTTTTCAGCACATAACTCAAAAGGTTGCCATTTGGATTTTAGTTCAGTTTTTCCAAAAGCCAAAACATCACAAAAGACTTGCACTCCTCTAGGACTAAGCACATTCATTCCCACCATACGTCCTTTTGTAACAGCAGGATTATCCCTCTCTCTGTCTCTTTCGCCCTTCCCGAGTATATAAAAAAGCAGTTTTAAGTTACAGTGTGCCTGTTTTAAGGGCATTGCAAGAAGTTTTAAAAATGGAATACAGGTATTTGAAGTAATTGCAAGGGCACAAGTTTTTAGTAGGAAACTAAATTAAGGCTCCCTGTCTATGTTCTCAGAGTACATATATATATTTATATGGACATTCAATAAAAATTATTTTTTACTGATGTGGTTTAGGGCTGGATTTTCTAGGTTTTTGGGGGGTTTATTGGGTTTTGGGTTGGTTTTTTTTCTGAATATTGTAGAGTTTAACACCATCAAGCTGAAAGGGAGTAAAAGCACTCGCATCACTGCAGAGCAGCCAAAAGAATATTCTTTTCCCCCTTTGGTTTCTCCATCAAAGATGTGTTAACATCAGATTCTTGCCCTGCAAAGGGTGACGGGATGCCACATTGTTCATGCCTCAGAAATTCACTTTTCTTTTTCTCTTCATAGGGAATGAATCACAACAGTGCCATTCCATTAGAATTTTAAAGCAGGATAATGAGCTAAACATCTTTTTTTTCAGATAATTAGAGGCTTGAATAAGCTTCAAAACATTAGTGACAGGCATAGTTTTAGCCTGAATGATCCAGTAGAACATAAATCAGCAAAAATAAAACTCACAGAAGGAAGAAGCACTGAGAAAGATTTTTCAGGTGGTTTCCTTGAGGGGGAAGGTGATGTGAGCAAGCAGAACGTGCCTTGCAGAGGCTCCTTCCACAGTTCTCATCAACCCTCGACTAACTTTGGCTTCTGAACTACTTATATATTGATTTACAGAAAGCCTATGCATAGCACTACTCAAAAAGGAGAGAATTTGAGAATTTTGCATTAGGATTTTTATTTTTGGTGGGTTTAGGGTTGTTTTTAAAGGCTTTTCCTTTTTTATCCCAAAGTCTGAGGCAGCAGAGGCAACTCTAACCCACTACAGTACTCAGGGCTTCATGTTCCCCACAGAGAGAGATTCCTGCAGACTCAGGGGCAGTGAAGCCAAAAGCAGAACAGCTCGAGCTGATACAAAAAAACATTCAGGAAATTGAACTCTGAGGCTGGGGAAAACAAAAGGAAAAAAAAAGGAAGCTGTTTGTTTGGAACATAGTGACATTAAATCCCAATTTAAAGGCAATTCAGGAATCTCAGCAACCATTTCAAATTTGTCAGCCCAGTGGTTTATGAAAACAACAAGAATTCTCTCTCAAAGCAGGGGTCCTCACTGCTCCCCCTCCCTTAAACACACACCCTTTAGACCATGCAATGCCTGTTTTTAAAGGAAATTCAGTCCCTCGTGTCACCTTTGAGAGGCTCTGCTCTCAGGTTAGAACTCCTGGGGTTGTGGTGGGGAGATCCCTTTCATGGCAAGGAGGGCCCAAGAGGCTTTTATTGCCCCAAGTTTTGTTTTACTAACTTGTTTCCACATCACTGACATTTCACTTTCTCAATAAAAAAAACCCAAACAAAAAACCCCCAACACAAACAACTAACCAAAAAACCCAAACCCATATAAAACTAAAATAGCCTTCAATGAAAAATTTTCATTTTTATTATTTTGCAATGCACAAGTTCTTCTTAATTGAGAGCAGTGTAGCTATAAGGTGCCTAAGGTTGTGCTGAACCAGTTTCTCAGTTACATTAAGCTTTCTTCCACCTTCAAATACAAGTTGGCATTTTTACAATTCATATTTCTAGCTTTCTGTCTGAAGGAGTGGCTCCAGGCTGGGCAGCCAGCACCACCAGAAAGCCAGGATTAATTCCAGAAGATGCCGCAGTCCTGCAGAAAACCTCACAGCAGGCTGGGAGCTCTGCAGCTAACGAGAGGATACCAACACAGCTCAAATGAATCAAAGGGGTTTCGAAATGTGTCTTCCAGCAGTTCAGCTACTAGGTGTCTGCTCTCAGTGAATACAGATCCAGCATCTACATAGGTCTTTTCTCCAATGCATGGTTAATTAATAATTTAGAACATAACATCATTTTTGTTTCTGATCAGTTCACATCTGCTGCATTGTGAAGTTACCCTGAAGTTCCCTTTTCCCTCTCAGGATGGGTGCTGTTCTCCTAATATTTTAGTAAGGATAAAATCAGTGGTACAGGATGGCAACAGCCTCCCTCAGACACATATTCCTGGCAGGGGGAGATCTAAACATTAATGTTTAGACTTCTGTCTAAATTCCTAAAGACCTTTACAGTCCCCGGGCGTTTCTCCTCCCCCAGGATCAGTTCTCACTGCAACCAACCAATGGCCAGATTCAGGGATCAGCTGGATCATCTTTCAAGAGAGCAAAGCACATGAGAAACAGCAAAGAATTTTTCTTCACAGAGCAAACCTGCAAGGTCTGAAAGTTGAATGTAGCAGCAGCTCTCAGGCACTCCTTTACTGCTATTTAGGTAAAGTAATTCACATCCTCCCCCAGATGATTGCCTTAATAGGAGTTTTTGAGGGTTTTTTTGGTTCCTTCTTGTTCTCATAGAATACACATTAGGAAAAAAAATTAAAGCCTTATATCAGGACATTGGGTTGAACAACTGTTTCTATCAAACCATGTCTGAGATTTTATCCTCTTTCTACTTTCCCCAATTCCAGCAGCAAAAGCATTGCCAGAACCCCTTACCTTGAAGGTTTATTTGCTCTTAATAGAAAAGTTATGCATCACTGCACAATCTGAAGGCCAGATGGATTGTTCTTCCCTCAGCTGAGTTTTATGTCTGTTCATATTAAAATATTTTGGGGCTTGATAATTTATGAAAATTGTTTACCTTGCGAGGTCTCCCCGTCACTGGAAGTGTAAAACTGCAAGATCCCCTTTTCCAGGAATCCAAGCTCTTTTAAGTCATGTGTGTGCAAATTGCTTTCTGTCCTTAAATATACAAATATCAAATATTTCCTCGTCATGTCATCTCAACTGACAGTGCAATTAACTCTTCATAAACTTCATTGTGGCACATTAAAATAGTCCATGCCACGAGACATTTCAAATGCAATAGTTTCTGCTCAATAAAGAATTATTCTGTTGGCTGCTGTGGTTGTTCAGTGGGAGCCATGAGAGACCAAGGACATACGGAAGAATAGGAAAAGGTAACCCAGAAAGATTTTCATATTTTTTCCCCTCTATAGCCCTCATTAAATACAGGCAACCTAGGTTTTGGGCAGACAACCTCTCACCCACAGACCCCATCAGCTCCCACTGTTTAGAATTAACTGAGATTTATTACATAACATGAAAAACAGAAAAAGTAGGATAAAGAGTGATATCAGCTTTCTGTAGATCTCCCTTTAATGAAGTTTTTTTGTCCCTACCAGCACCCTAACTTTATTAATTCAGGTAATCAAAGGTATCACTACATTTACAGAGGCAAAGAAATCAAAGTGCTTTCCTGATATTACAAGCAGCTGTAACAGACACTTCAGGCTGCTTCCAGCACATT
The DNA here is from genome assembly GCA_013397725.1 of Rhagologus leucostigma. Taxonomy (NCBI): domain Eukaryota; kingdom Metazoa; phylum Chordata; class Aves; order Passeriformes; genus Rhagologus; species Rhagologus leucostigma. The sequence continues at coordinate 80,606 of VZTD01003229.1, read as the reverse complement.
TCCTCTGGGAAACAGTTTCCTGGGTACTCCACGCACTACTACATCCCCACTCCTACTCCAAAGAAAAAGAAAGAAAAAACTTAAATCCCCAAAACCCCCCAAAACCAGACCTAAACCTGACATGCTGGCGCATTCCCTTTTCCTGGGAACACTTCAAGGCACACAGCAGAAATGGTTTCACATTTCTCTTTCACTCGAAGTCAATAAAAAGCTGAGCAGTCATGGATGAAGATGTGTTACTGAGACTCACAGAAATGTGAAACATTTTAAAATTGAAACTGCTGGCCTTTAAGTGGCTGTAGGTAATAGCTGAGCTGCAGCCATGCTGCTTTTAATTTAACAGCACTGAGTGACAAATGATAGCACGGCGTGGAGAGAAATGGCCTCCCTGCAGAGTCCTGCTCTTTACTACACTTTTAGTGTGCTTACTAATCAAATATGAAAATAAGCATACCGTAAGCAGCACCTTTTAGTTTATGAAGGGACTTGAACTAAAACCTCACAGACCTCTCAGGCGGTTGAGCTAGGAAGGTTTTCCATCTGGAAATTATCTCTTGCTGTAAATTTCTCTCTTTCACCTTTATGTTTATCAGAAAACCAAACATAAAAGCCTAAACAGGGGATTTTTGGAAGTCTTTAGCAAGCCTTAGCACAGTCAAAGTCAAAAATGCTATGTAAACTATGGGTGTAAAGTTCCTTAACTCTATCAAGGTACTCCTCTCTAACCCTAGTGCTCCTTTCAAGACTTGTCCTCAGCCTCCTATTTCTGACATTTTATTTACTCACAGTTTACCATCACAGTCTGGTGACAATAACTGTGCCCTCCCACTTCTGACCCAGCTCCGAGCTTAATCTCAAGACTCCCATTTTTTACCCTCTACCATCTGATGATTTTTTACATTGAATTAACCATTCAGATCACCCCATTTCCTTACCGTTCAAATGCTATATGAACTCAATTTCTAAACATGAGTAGTATTTTATAACCATAACTCTGAAACAAAACATTAAAGTTTATGCAACCAAGCAAAAGATGGTTTGCAGGGGACAGCAACTTTTGTCTTGCTCCTCTCAGAAAAGGGCTTATTCAGGCATTGAAATGTGATTTAAATCAGCTTTGAGACTTCCTGCAAGGAAGCAAGTATTGTTTCATAGCAGAACCGTGCTCTTTTTGTTCGGTTTGAGAGGGACAGTGATGTTGCAGTGCCAGAAAAAAGGTGCAGGGCCTTAGGTGCAGCAAACCCTTCTCACGTGGTGCCAGAGCAGGACCCCAAAACATGTCTAGAGGAGATGCCACACCTGCCCCATCACTGCCAGAAGGAGGGGATAAAAATCCACAGAGCAATGCCAATAGATGGGCATACAGGTGCCACAGGAGGACAGCAGGAGTAGTTCTTATCACCTTGCTCCTCTGAGCACTGCCTTTGGCCACACACAGGATCCCAGTGCGTGATAAATTGTTCTGTCTCCAAGGACGACACACAGCCCTTTGTCTCTGAGTATTTTTCTGTTATGCAAAGGCTAAGTCAAAGCCCTGATTTATGTGAGGCTACAGCCACTGCTTCGCTCTGTGAGAGGGTTTTTGGTGTGTGTTTTAGACTTGGCGTTCGTGTCCTGTGCGCAGGACGAGCACGAAGGTGCTGAAGTTCAAAGGAGCGCAAAGGACTCGCACTCGTCTGCCACTGAGTGACAGCAGAGCTTGGGCACTTGGCTTCTGCAGAACTTTAACTCTCTAACTTAATAAGCAGGTAGGCAGGCTGCTGGAAGCCCTGTGCATCTAGTTTAAATATGTAACAATAACAGAGAAAAGCGAGGGACAGGGTTGGAAAAAATACGTCAGCTCAGCTGACAAATTCAAGGAGCTACTGCTGTTTTCTACTTTGGTTTATTCAGGGAAAATAAAAAGAGCATACAGATTTAAATAACTGAATTTGCCCAATTCACACCAAAGGAAATGCTGGCTCTTCAATAGCAAAGGCTCAGCAATGTTCCCCGGAGTCACGGATACACAGAGGTGACACAGACATAGACCAGACCTGGCATGTTCTAGGACGTATCTCTGGCAATATTTTAATTGCTGGAGCCAAGTCTCTTCATGCTACCAGTGTTATTGAATAAAAGCTTTCATCTGAAGAAATGTTTTTACATCCTAAAATTGGTCCTGATCAACTTCACCTTCAGGTAATCAACAGACACTCCTAAGGGATTTTGTTCCCACTGCCCAGTTTCCTTGCCCCCACTGAAATTCTGGTAATGGAAAATTGACATGCAGAACCCAAATCATTCAAAGCCACTGCTCTGTTAATTAAGGCCCTCCTGCATTCAGATTTCTTCCAGAAGTCAGATTTTCCTTTAGGTCCTCCAGACCTCCCTTGTGTTACTCTTTCAGTTGCTTCCACCTCAGCTCTGCTCAGTTCTTTAGCAGAACTGCAGGGTATGTCTGTACAGCAAGGCTTAAACAACGCCTTAATCTTTCACACTAAAGCTCACAAGGTTCAATTAGATGAGAAACAGTCAAAACTCTGATCAGCAGAGCCTAATTAGTGTAGACATGGCCCTCTATCCCTCCCTGGTGTAACTGGCAGTAAAACATGCAAAAGCAAGAGGAAGAAAGGATGGGCTGGAGACAGAGGTGATCATCTTAAACAACCGACTAATCATTCATAATCTGGATTCACATATTTAGTAAATACATCCTCTTGCTTTCCATGGGTGTGTGTTGACACTTACAGTAATTACTTCCAGAAAGTTAACTCTCTAAGGCAATATTTCTACCCTGCTTAATTGCACAAGAACCAACTTGCAATGCATCAGCACAGATGAGCACTGACATCCTCCTGTCAGCCAAGTAATCTGCTGGCAGAAAATGCCACAGACACTTCCTTCTCTACCTTTCAAAGCTTCTCACGCAAACAAGGCAGAGTAATTAGCACTGACCTTTGGCTAGTGCTGGTTGCCAACCAGCAGTGCTTCCCCCACTCAGCAGCTGCGTTTGTACATCCCTATTTAACAACCAGGAGTACAAAACAGGCACAGCAGGCAGACGGCAGCGCTCACAATCTGCTCACCAGAGAGGTTTAGGATGTTCCCCCCAGCACTGCTAGAGACTGCAAGTGCCCAGAAGGAACAAAAATTCCATGACACTCCACACCTCATAGAATTAAAGGCAAATTTTAGCCCAAGAACCAAAAAAAACACAAACAGAAAGCAAAACAAGTGGTTTTCATTCAGAAGGCTTTCAGTGATAAAAAAATGCAGGAAACGGGAGAGTTGCAGAAGTGTGGGCAAACTGAAGTCTGGTCTGCAACCAGCTGCTCTGAGACAACCCTGTGGAGAAGGTGGTTTGAAGCTTCAGAACACTAAGATTCAAAAGTTGAAGTGACCACGTAATGCTCCAGGTATCCATAAGTGACTTCCCCAAGACAAGGAAGGGCACAGAGAGCTGTCCAGTCCATTCCCCTAAACCTTCAGGGTTTATTGTGAGCTCCCCTGCTCCAGGCAAATTGGTTACAGTCTCATTCACTGTCAAGCAAATCCAACGGAAGATAAATCACCCTGCATTAATCTTTTGCAGTCTGCATGTAATACAAAAGAGCAGTAACCTGACACTTTAATCATGGCACTGTTACAAGCTGCTGTTCCCCACCAAGCTGAAAACGCCTTCTGCACTTGGGCCCATCATCATGAGCCTCATCACAGCTGTCATGGGGTGGAAAATGCCATCTCTGCCTGGTTTTGAGAATAAAGATTAATAGAGAAGCCAATGGAAGCTGCTGGAGCCTACCAGGACAGAGGAGGAAGCAAATGGTCCCGGAGCACAGATACCCAAGCAACCCCACCACCAGAGGGTTTCAGCTTGCTCTGAAGACACAGAACTACTGGCATGGGAATCTCTATGATACAAGGCCAACAGGTTCCCTCTCTACTTCAGTCTGACTCCTCAGAAAAATGAAATTTTACCCGAGGAAGCTGTTTGTCAACAGGATACCTTCCTACCTGCCACATCCATAGAGCCTGCAACTGCAAAAAAACTCTGCTGTTCTCAGCATCTCCAGTCTGTTAAAGGTAACAAAAGCATTTGTCCAGTGACACACGCTGTCTTTCACGAGTGGACATCACAAACTACTTCAGAAGTCCATAATGAATCCACTAGGTCACAAGAAAATATCTAATTGTCTATCCATGGTCTACACTTTAAAGAAGTCACATTTGCCTCTGCAGTAGTAGAAATGTGTAAGTTTTATCTGGGGAGAAGGGGAAGGAAGATTTGTATTAAGCTCATTAATTAATCACAGGGTCACATTCTGGAAGAAGAGGAGTCCTGCCCAAAGAATTTCCATTAGAAAACAAGGCAAGACATACAGGCTATATCTAGAGTAAAATTGAGATAAATTCTTCTAAGTCATACATATTTCTCTCTCTGAATTGCTCCATGGAACAAGTCTTTCCCTTTGGACCAGAGGAAATATTCTTGGACAGCTTTCCTTTAGGAGATGCTGAGCCAAAAGCTTCCTCTGAAGCCAGGGAAAACTGCAGTTTCTCAACACCTTCAAGCAGCTATAAGTTGCAGATATACACATGTGCATGTATCACACGTACGTAACACACACAGAGCTGCAGGAAGACATTTGAAACAGAGTTTCCTCTTGTATTTACTTTACAATCACCACGGGACACAACAAATTAACTGAACTAATCAACTAATAGAGAACATTAACTCTTTCAAAATCTAGATGTTGTGGTTGCTGAGTATGGGAATTGATACCAGACAGCCTTTAGTCACTGACTGTGTTACTGATTATGTCCAATTATGGCAAAGAAAAAGGATTCCGAAACATTTGAGCCGGGGCAGGGAGAGAGAGAAGCATAATTTGTGCCTTATGTCAGGCAGATCCTCCTCACTATTATAGCATTATTCAATTATTCACCATCTATTTACCATCAAGGAGACAGTCTGGCCATGTGCTCTGCAATATTTACCCTTTTGCCAAGCTGTCTGATGCTAACACGTCCTATTAATAGGGCACCAAGGGGTGACGCCACGCTGGAGTGGTTCAAATCATGTTCAGCTCACAGCCAATTTGTCAAGGTGGGAGGTTGAGTCTCAGGCCTGGAACGTAATTCACATTTCAGTGTCCTGACAAGAGGCAGCGTTGGTGCCTTCTGCACGCAGGGAAAGCGATCCTCTGCGAGCCCGCGACAGAGCAGCGGCGCGATTATCCCACACGCCCTCCACAGAGAATGCCTCCTGTGTCTGAGCTGCTCCTCTGTCTGCCGGGATAATTAACTGTGTGATCTCTTTACTTATCGCTGTGTCTGGCATCCACAGCTCTGACACACACACAGAGCATAAACCAGAAAACACTCCCTGCACACGAGGGTGGTTTAGGGCAAAGCGCTGCTTTAGAAGAGCAATGGACACTACTGCCTTTCCACTACAATCACCTCCTTTCCCCAACCCCGAGTAAAAAACCCAAATAAAATAAAAATAAATCAATCTATATCAACTCATAATGGAAAATTCCTGTTTCAGCAAAAGATTTGTAGCTCAAAGGGCACAAAAGAGCCTGAGACTGTCGCTCTCCAAGCTGAGTTTAGTCTGTTAGATGCCTCTAAAACCTAACTTGTCCCTAAGCATAAAATTATTTCCCTTTCTCCCATCTTTAATTTAGAAAGCATCTTTATGGTAAGTTAGCCCACGACCTACCTGCCCTGGAAAGGGTGGTAAGAGGAAGCCTGGAATTGGAGGAAGGAAGGCAGTTCTATTTCCACCATGCACATAATTAACATTAACAGGGAGTTTTTTAAAGTCACGCATACCACCATACCTGAAAATCTTATGGTTTGTAATGCATTCCATAAAAGCAGGAACCACTGGGTGTATCTAACATTAGAAAAGAGCCAAGCATCCATCTTAAGGCACATCTGCCCAGCTGGGCAGGGACGTGAAAGAGCAGGGGCTCAAACCAAGGCTACCACCAGTCCTGGTTTCAGTCCACCAACTTCCGCTTCTCAAGCCACAAAGAAATCTCTGCATCACCCCAAGGCACAGCAGAGCTCCCAGCCCAGCAGCATCCCAAGGTCACAAGGCCAGGCACCCACACCAAGGGGCTTTCCATGGAAATAGGTTCCTTCCCTATCTCAGAGCCTTGCAGCTCACCTGCAGCAGAGCAGCCATGCCAGGAACCCCCTCTCAGCTGCCACATACAACTCTTTCCAGCCACATTTTAACCTGTGGGAGCCTGCAAACCAACACATATTATCCAACACAAGACAGCTCTAGGTTTACATCAAATTTGAAAGTACCAAAAATGACAACATCAGGAGTTATTTTACCTTTTGCCAGCCAGCAGAGAGCAGCCCTCAGGAAGCCCTGGTGTGCTTGGTCATCAGAAAGAGCCAGACACACTTGCCCTGTGTTGCTTTAAGCACTGCTTTAAGTACACACAGCTGTGAGAGGGAAACCTCCATTTACACCCAAGCAAAGAGGCTCTCTTCAGATTACACAGAATTTTAAACAGGTGCTGAGGACTATGCATGATAAAAGGCCATAAAAATTAGGTGCACTAACCCCAAGGGTGGTTTGTTTTTTCCTTTATAACTGTTTTTAATTGATTCTGCAGGACAGAACGCCAGAGTAGCCTATTAATCCCAACATAAGTTTTGCCCTGAGTAAAAGTTTGGACTGGATTTACTTTTATCCAAATCTGTCCCTTGTGCAACTCTGTGGAAGACAATCAAGTTACAGCATGGGAAAATGCACGCTTTTATATCTAAATGCAAGCTCTCTTTATTAACTCACTGCAGATGGATGCAGGTGCAGGTAGTTGCTACTGATCCCATTCAAAAACTCAGCTACAGAGTTTCCCCTAAAGAGAAGTGGATGATAAAAGGAAAAAAGTCGAAGCTGCACAGGTCAAATGTTAAGTTCCTACAACAAAAAGAGAGGTTTCTGTGACAGTAGGACAAGTTTCTGGTTGCTTGGGTCTCCAGTGTTGCTCCCTGATGACCACAGGGTCCAGGACAGGAGCACACCCTGCACCAGGGAATATCCATCTGGATGACTGGGAGATGCATTTTGGGCCCCTGAGGATATGACATATTTTTCTCTTGCATGTCATTACATTAAACCACTTCTTCTGTATCAGATGATCATTTCCCCGGCAGTTTCTGGAAGGAGGTAAATCCCTCAACTGCCTTGGAATAAATCTGCAAGTCATTAGGCATCTCGAGGGGATGCGGGGCTCCAGCTGTGCCAGGCTGCAAGGCAGTGCTCCTTCCAGGCTTGGAATAGCAAGGAAGGGGACAGGCATCTTCCTAGATAAGCCTCAAAAAACCGAGATACAAGCACAATACAACTTGACCATTTTTCATTTTCGCTTTTTTGTTTGGCTGCAGCCCCGTTAGTTTTGATTTGATTTGCTGGAGTTTTTTTTCATTCTCATCAGTTAACAGGAATTAAACCAAAGGAAAGACCCCGCTCGTTTGATCAACCCACCCAGGCAGTTTTGTAAACATCCAGTGACTCCACATGTGGTATCACTCAGTTAATAAATAGAAGCTCACGATTTCACCATCCCTGTTGCTGTGCAGTGTCCTGAAGGGCGCTGCAGTGCCCCAGCCCCTCGCAGATAACAACCAGGATGCTGATTTTCCCTGAGAAACTGCAGCTCAGCTAGAACTGGAGTGCAATCCAGACCATGGAGATCCAAAACTGGGATTTCACAACACCTTCAGAGAAACACCTGCAGTCTGAGCACACTACAGATGGTGTTTCTGGTGGGTTTCTGCCCATCTCTCAGAGGCCACCCCAAGGGTTACCGTGCTGGAAAGGATTCATGGCCCCTCTGTCAGAAAACTCCTGAGGAGCAAAGTAGTTCCAGGCTATATGAGAAATGTTTTGCCTCTGGGTAGGTTTTTGCTGCTTGTAGCTCATGAAATTCCTTGTTTGGAGAAAAAGAAAAGGGTCAGGGCATGACATCAAAGCTTGCACAGGTGACACAAAAGCCGTCATGCTCTTCTGTCCAGCAAGAGGCTTTAACAAGACCAATGTTTTCCTGCACTCTTCATCCAGGAGAGAACAAAATCCTCTCTAAGATGCCCACCTAGGAAAATGGATTGGTTTTGCTGGGCTTGTTGGCTGACCCATTAAAAATTTCTTTAAAAGTGTCAGTTCTCCACTGCACTGGCACTGAGAGAACACTCTCTTATTAGAAAAATGCTCATTCGTGGAAACTCCAATATTCTATGAAAAATCTAAAAATATTTATCCACAAAGAAGCCTGATAAGCAGCTAATAAGTCCACAGATGTCCTAAACTCCGTTTTTCTGCTGTGAGGACTGTCTCAGAACAGAAAGCCATGGATTTGAGAGAGCACAGGAAGTCATATAAATTCCAGCTACACATCTGGCTTGAGCCTAGAAATTTCCCATTTCTTGGCAGGTGGGCATGGATATCCAGACTCTCCTCTTTTGGGCTTCTGGGAGTCGTGTGTGGGGGCAGGTGTCCCAGAAGGTCTTTCCAAGTCTCCAGCATGGTTGTAAATCCTGTTTTTTTTCTGGCCTCCTCAGGATTTTACGCTCCGTGGACCAGAAAACCCCCAAAGCCTTGAGAATCAGGATTGTCCAAAAAAATCCTCCGGGGGTAATGCTGTGAAATCCACAGCTAGATGTAACCATTCATTTAAGAATGGAAAAAAGATAAGAGGCTGGGGTTTCACCCCCCTTTGGCTGTAGCAGCACCCTTGGTGGGGTGGTTGTGCCCTCCAGCTGTGCATCCTGTGATGCTCTGGGTCCTGCTTGGCATCTTTCTTCCACCCCCAGGCACAGGACACACGGCTTTCTCCCAGTTTAATTTATCTGAATGGCAACTTTCAGGCTTTGGAGATGCCACCACCTCCAATTTTCACGTGCTTCGAACAGCTGCTTCAACAGGTTATCTAAAATGGTGGTTAAAAATCATATCCTAAGAAGAAGAATATGACTACCGCCAGCAAGAGTATAACGTATTTTATAAGGCTGTATCTACTAAAGAGGTCCTGTTTCTACCTGTGGCAAAAAAACCCCCGCAAACCAACACATAGTTTATTTTTAACTCCTTGTTTTGCTGTTGTGATGTCTAAATTATCATTAAAATCTACTCCGAGTTCCCAAATTCATGCAGAGACTTTTTTTTTTCAAAACAGGATAATCAAAGTGAAACACTTTCTTAGTTTCTTTCTTTTTTCTTTTCTTAAATTTTTTAGGTGAGATTTTTTTTTTAATGCAAATGTCAGAGGTCTTATGAGCACATATGTACTAAGCCAGGCTTGGGGACTGAGCTAAATTCTGTGGGAGCACAGCAAGGTAGAGAGCTCAACAGGCAGCACTAAAATGAGATTATTATGGGTGTTGTAACTACCTGGCTTTGAAGGATGGGGTCTTTCAGCCCAGGGAAGGGCTGGGAGTAGAGGCAAACCAAATATTCTTCCAATTACAGGCCATTGATTACCTCCTATTGCTCTCCCAATGAGTAAACACCAGAGAGTTTCATATAATTTATGTAATTAATTGAACAGCATGCTCCCAATAAAATCAAACAGGGAGCCATTCTTGCCTCTTTTTGTTCAAAATCTTATCCCTTTTCCTTCCCTCACTGTGAATCATTATCTTATAATAAAAATAAGCTCTATGTGACCACACAGAGTCAGGGATCTGCAGCTTTAATTGCCTTCATCATCTCCCTTCATTAATTCAAGAAAAAAAAAAGGTTACAGTGAGAGGGGAGGTGAAAAGTCTTTTCTCAAGCCACAGGACTCTTTCAAGCTTTTGGTCATCATTGACAGACACTGTAGTGACAAAGGTCTTTAACAGAATGCTCTTTAAACACAAATTTAGCAAAAAAAAAAAGCCCAAACCACTCAGCAAACAGTATAAACCCAGTGTTTTGGCACTGCCTGAAGAAATGAGGGTGAAATTATCAGGGTTGCAAAAACATTTATTTCCATTTACAGAGCAAAAACTCGCCAACAAAATCAAGTTGTTTGACTGATTTTAGTTTTTATTAAGTCATCCAGGCCTGACACAGCCATAATCTCCATGTTAAAATCTACTGCAATTTCATTTATTAAACACTAAAAAAAAAAAAAAAGATCATACAAGCTGATGCCATACTCTTAAATTTCTTGAAGCTGCAATTGACTTGTAACAAAATCCCCCAGTGCATTACAAAACAGGGCTGTCAAGTCATAACAGCTCTATTACAGCTTCTGCTCCAGTCCCTGTTAGCCTTTGTACAGACTGCCAAAATCCCCACCTACCCCAGGGAAGTTACATTCAACAACAGAGGAGAGGAAATCGTCCTCGTATGAGCTGCTCTCCCACCGAACAGATTGCACAGGTTGCTCTCTTGTTACCGAAATGCTGAGGCTGGAGGAGTGGTGCAGAGCTGGAGAAAAGCCACGAGGCGATGAGCAGCAGGAGAGCCTCGTGCAGTTTGGGTTTTTCCCCCCTCACTTTGTGGCTCTTAGAGCGCGTCAGGATTTCGTGGCAACAAACGGGCAGGGCTGAGCAGCTTGGGGGCAGAGGGACCGCGCTGGGTGGGAATCAGCCCCGATCCAGGCTGCAGCAATATTAATGTCTGCCTCAGACACAGCCAGCAAGGGCTGTCATCTGTGCCCGGCACACCAGGGAGACGCAAAGAATGGGATTTGTCTCTGACACCAAAGATTCTTTAAGTGTAGGGATGGGAAGCGCTGTGCGACTCCGGGTGAATCGTGAACTCCGAAGCCAAAAAGACTGAGAGGTTTTTCTGCCTCAGGCCATACCAAATGGTTTCTGTGAGATGCCAGACTATCACTTGCTTGAAAGACTTTGGCGACAAAGGTTGCAAACCTGGTTTTGCTGCTGATTTTGGAGCATAGCTAGTGTCCAAGTGAAAACTTCTGAATTATTCCACAGCTACACCTGTCACTGTATTTGTTTTCCTCTTTCCTGTGATTTAATCATTCCCACTGTTTTGTATAAGGCACATTAACTTAGAGTTTCAGCAGAAAGAAGAAAATTTCCAGTTAGGTTACAAATTAGACCTGAGATCTTCTAAAATGCAATGACAAACTCAACAAAAACCAAAGCCAATGAGGCACTTAACAAAGTCGTGCTTCTACCTTGGCTCTCCCCTGTTGCTGAGGCACAACAGATACGCACAGAGAATGAAATGTAACGAGATTCAAATGATGAGCATTTTCCTTGACAAAGTATTCCACCACCATTCACCACTGAGCCTTGCCAAAACTGGCAGTGCCCCAGCAAGGGCTGGGCAGTGGCTGTGCCAGGTGCTGGTATCCCACAGGGAAGCCTAGAGCTGAGTTTTGGGGTCTCCAGGCAGAATGAAATGTCCTCCCTTGCTACCTCCCCCCACAGCTGCTGCTTCGGACCCTTCTGCAGCTGAGAAGCAGTGCTGGAAATCACAGCCCCACAGGGAAATTGTGGCCTTCAGGAGATTCCCAGGGACTGTGGCACCACAGGGTGTGATGCCAGGGATGTGGCGGCAAGATCAAAGCAAATTAAAAAACCACCCCATGCTTAACAGAGAATTTTTTCTTTTTTTCTTTCCTTTTCTTTTCTTTCTTATTTTTTTTTCCTTTTACCTCTGAGGGTTGGATAAAGTGTGCATGGCCTAAAAAGAAAAATATGCTCACGTTACTTTAAGCTTCTAATGGTAGCAATAAGTCTCAGGGGTGTTTCTCCGAGTTGCAGTTGGACTTTTACAATACGCAGAACCCCCTTTTAAGGCATCTCATTCTGCTTTCTCACAAATGCAAAGAGCTAGGCAATTACTGAGGGGTTGGAAATGCCACAACCCTTAAATGACACAAGAGCCAATGTATTTTTCTTCCAAGAATCTTACACTCTTATGTTCTGCAAAGAGATTTATAATGCACTGCTCCCATTCCACATCCAAGCCCCTGCACAGCATCTCTGGAGAGAGGGGTAACTTTAGCCCTGTGTCCAAACCCTGCTAAGGCTAAATGAAGGAAACAGGAATGCTTCCCCTGAGTCCTCTACTCCTGCCTCCAGTATTACTGAGCTTGGTATTTCAGAGACCAAGTCAGATTTTTTTTTAAATTTTTTTTCTCTCACTCTCCCACTGGAAAATTAATCAGCTTTTCACAAATTGTAGGTGAAATTTCTGACAACCCTTCTGAGCTTTTTCGGGTTCCTTTGTACTGGAAGATATAGTTTTTCTCTGCATAGTAGTGGCAACCTCTCCCTCAAGATACAGGGCTAACATTTGGCCTAAAACATCAAGTAGATTTCATATATCTGGTGATCCAAGCCCATAAAACTTTTTATTGTTAAATATTTTTAAAATATTCCAAGAATATTTTAAAAGTTTTATAGCTTCAGTATGACAGTAACTACACACAGCAGACTTGTCACAGCAAACTCAGTACCTTTTACAGCGTGACAAGAACAGTTAGTTGGAGAAAGAAGTCCTGCTGATAAAACGATAGACTAGTAGCAGATAAGTTTGAAAGTTTCCCTTTTGGGAAGCCACAGACATTTTTGACTGTTGGTCCATTTGGCTCTGTGCCTGTTTGAGTCTCATCCTGCATGGACACCAAGGACACGGACGAAAAGAGTGTGTGATCTAAATTTCAGATTGTAAATTCCAAACGATTAGAAGAAAAATATCCAAGTTGGTTGTTCCCTTGGTTTCCCACAAGATGGAAAACTTCTGTTCTGTCTTCTCAAGGAGCACAATCTACCATGACCCATGGGATCTTGCTTTTGAGAGCAGCATAGTATTTAAGCCATAATTTTAGCACTCTTCTAAGCAGGCACTCAGCCACAAAAGGCCACAGCCAAAATCATTGCAAGGACTCATCAGGAGGCCATTTAACAGCCAGCGATTACCTGTACTAAAGGTAAAGATTTGGGCTCAGGAAGAAATCCTTTGAAAGACGTTTCTCTGAAAAGGCAGCGAACAGATCCCAGTGAAAACACTGAAGCAGGCAGACTGGGGGAAAGGGTTCTTTTGGTGCTGTGCTCGGTTAAAAACAGACGAAGTACACACAACCCGATGTTTTCTCAGCTTTGCCCCAAGTGCAGTTCCGACTGAGAGTGTCTAAAACCCAAACAGCAGTAGGTGTTGTGGCAGCCAGAGAGAACAGGCCCAAGAGCTGCTTGTGTTCACAATCTTTATACGCATTATGTCTCAAAACACGTGTTGAGATGATGGAACCTGGTGTACACACTACAGAGCTGGATACCCATCAGCCAACATTATTCTAAGCATGGAGGAGCTGCTTAGTGTGTGGGTGCTATTAAATACCTTTTTTTCCAGTCTAAATGCTTATCTTAGCCAGTTATGGTTCAGCAGACAATATATTGAATAGAAATTATAAAAGAAGGGAGGAAGAATGCACTTAAGTTTCGGATGTTAAGAGTAGTAAAAGCCTCTGACTTCTTCAGGCCTGTGTTTCACTGTCTTCCTTCTGCCTTCTGTCCTTCTTCTGATGGGATCTCTTACCTTGCAGCAGGAGACTGATAAAGCTGTGTTACAATTCTGATGGCTGGCTGGTGCCAGGGACAGAGGTTTACTTCAGTTTCATCTTTATTTTCTATTTGTTTGAAGGAATCTAATTATTTTTTTGGCTTAATTACAGTTATTTATATCGTCCATGCTGGGGAGGTGTTCTCACACAGATTTTTTTGTGGTATCTGATATGTCTGGTTTTTCACAAAAACCCTAGAGAACCTTACATGAAGAGGACAGCTTATATATGAGGAAGAGGTAAAAAGGGGCAGAAAAGTAATTTCTCTGAGTGCCAAATCCTCTGTCTCCAAAACCCACATGCACAAGAGAAGCTGGGAACGGAAAGTAAAAAATTGAATCAAGTAATAAGAGAATATTAAAAAAAAAAACCCCAAACCAAAACCAAGCAAAAAACTCAAGAAAACTATACCTAAATCACAGAAATAGATTTTATTTGTTCATACTGTTTCCTATTTTCATTTGACTTCCTTGGAAGGTAGCCCAGTGCTCCATCAGCGAGAGGAAAGGAAGTTACAGCATCACATTGTTGTAGGGATTGAATTTTATTGCTTTGCTATTACAATTAGGCAAGTATTAACTTAGTTAATGAGGCACAATTTTTTTTAAAAAAAGTATATACAAGTGGGAATTATGACTTAGTCCTCAAGTAAAGCCCCCAGAAAACCTTTATGAGAGTGAAAGAAATAGATTAAAAATAGCTAAATAATAAAAGGTGATGCAACTTTAAAGGGGCACACTAAAAATGGGAATCATTATTGGTGATTAGCTGACAACCAGCCTGAGGGGAAGCTGCACGTTTTCGCAGTGGTCAAAAACCTGCCAGCAAATATCCAGCTGGCTCTGCAAAAAGCCACTCAGATAATGCAGGAAAAATGGGGACAAAATGTCTACACTGAATGTGATTTGTAGGGGAAAAAGTCCGCTGGCAAATCTAAATGTCTGGTGGGGTTCACAGAGTTAAATTGGATGGCACAGAAAGGGAAAGCGCAGCAAGGCCGTCAATTAATAGTGCAGCTACTGAAACACTGCATCGACTCTAAAATTCTCCTCCAGTCTTCTCCTAGCCTTATTTTTGAGTTTTCTGGTGGGTCGGGCTGTAAGACACAGCAGATGGGGAGCCCCTGTTGCCAGCAGAAGGAGGAGGGGTCAGGACGATGCTTGGTGGGGACAGCAGGGGACAGCAGGTACCAGGGAAAGCCTGCAGGAGGAAGGGGCTCTGCGACACAAAACTTCTGCGGTTTGAGCCTAATTTTAGCCCCTGTTGAACTGCACGAGCTCTGACAGTAATGAAAGGGAAAGGAGGGAAGCACCCTGTGAAAATAAAATGCTTCCAATAAAATGTAAACCATACCCAAGGACTGTTTCCTGCTGGGTGGGGAGGGGGAATGACAGGAAAATTGACATCAGAGACACTTATTTGAATCCCTGGTCAGACTATGGTGCAAAACTACCAGACCTCCATTTTCAGTTTTTTTTTTTTTCATTTAAATAAATAGGTTTTAGCATTTATATGTTTTTTTACTGGCTTCATTACATCTCAGTGCCCTAAAATAAAATGTTTTACTCTATGCTCCCATAACACAGTAAGACTAAACGCTCATTTTTTCTGTCCTTGCAGGCCTTGAGGCAGGAGAAAAAGCCAAATGCCTGCTTCCCTAAATCCCCAAAAATTAGGAATAAAAAGCTCTGGTTATTTCACACTCTCTTGCGAATATACACTTCCTAAAGGGCTGGAGGCTAAACTCAGCATTAATTACAAATCCATGGTGAGTAAACACTCATTTTACTGAAGAAACTAAGAAATTGAGCTTTCTGAGAATACTGGATAAAAGACGAGTGGAGATACAGGATATTTCTCCCCTTACGTGGAGAGCAATAGAGTGAATTGAAGGATTTCTAACGACCCCACACCTCAACTACCTTCAAGGTGATACAGCAGTGATGAACCTCAGTTGCAGAATCTAATTACAAGCAAATAATGAAATTTGCTAACAAAATGCTCCCTTAATGATGACTCTTAATCGTTGCTTGATGGCAAAAATTCAAAGCAGAACCTGGTCATGCACTGAAATATTTGTCTGTGTCCATTTTATTTCTGTTTCATAATTAGGAATCCCAGGAGTCCAAGTGATTGATGCACTCAGGTTTGCAGCCTGTGGGATTTATCAATAGCAACAAGGGACTGGTCCAAGTACTGGCTATTCTCTTGGAGAAGTCCTGGAGCCCAGGCAGCTGGAGAGGAACAAAGATCATCCTGAGCTTTAAGAAGAGGAGAAAAGCAGAGCCAGGCAATTCCAGAGCAGGTGTGCTAACCTCAAACACCCAGAAAGAGATAGATATATAGGTATATATATATAGATATATCTCACACAATACATTTCTAAGCAGCTGGAGGATTACAAGGTCTTAAGAAACCAACTCAGATTTGTCAAGCATAAACAAATCCTGTCAAACTCCTCTAATTTATTTCTGTGACAGGATAATCTAAAAAGTAGTGGATGTGATTTATCTTGTCTTTACTAAGACTTCTAGTGCTGTCCCCCACGACATTCTTACGAGCTAACTGGGGAAATATGGGCTATTATGAAATCATTTTAATGTGAAAGCAGAGTGAGCTGAAAAATCCCGTGTACTGAGCGCTCTTCATTTACCAGAGGTTCTCTGGCCATCTGAAAAGGATAATGAGGAAGCCAAGAGAAAGCTGGTTTTTGTGTTTTGTGCTGTTCACCTTTGCATGAGTAACCTGCACAAAGACCATGCGCCTGTTTGTATG
The DNA here is from genome assembly GCA_013397725.1 of Rhagologus leucostigma. Taxonomy (NCBI): domain Eukaryota; kingdom Metazoa; phylum Chordata; class Aves; order Passeriformes; genus Rhagologus; species Rhagologus leucostigma. Next base: position 64,293 of record VZTD01003229.1, on the reverse strand, counting down.
TGGGACCGAATCAAAGCTGAAAGAAATATCTGTAGAAAAAATATTTTTAAATAGGGAAAGTAAAACTCATTAAGAAATACCAAAGGATTGGACTGAGGACTGAAAAAGGAACTGAGTGCACACCAATGAAATGGGGAATTACTGACCAGGCAGTGATAATTTGGAAAGAATCTGAGGAATGAGAGCAGCTCAGAAAATTAGAGGAAGTCAGTAGTCTGGATATCCATGTGAATTAACAGGAGTGGCACATGTGAGACAGCAGAATCAGCAGCGGTCTGCTTTCACTTGGCACTGCTCGGGCTTTTAAGTGGTACAGATACCTGGGTCTGGGCATCATCCTTGAGAAGAAATGCAAAGTGGAAAAACACCACGTGGGCAGCACTAAAAAAACCCTCACAGACATATTGAATTTATGGAACAGATTATCAGCAATTTACCTCTCCAGACTCGAGGATCCTGATGGGTGCCTTCCAAATCAGCATATTCTGGGATTCTGTGGTGGTGGGGGCTGCCAGGCAGCTCCTTGTCCTGTTGCTTGAATGCATCCTGCTGCCCTTCCAGAGCTGGCTGAATTAGTACCATTTTACAGTAAAAGCAATAAAAACACCAATAGCCATTACGCCCTCTAGGATCCAGAGCAAATATAACGTACCAGCAATGCCAAAGGGACAGACACAAGTCAGGGGAAAACAGTTCCTGAAGTGAAGCCTACTCACAGAGCAAATGGTGTGCACACCGCGTGGATTAGACCCCATCAGAGCCACCTCCCTGGTGCTCAAGCACAGCATCAAACCCCCCCCGTCTGGAAGCTAAAATGACACCATTTACCCACTACAGCATGAGGCATTCTGGTGGCAGGAAGAACAAGTGGCTTTCAGTCCGGCTGTTGTCATTTAAGGACAAGTCCAGCACTGGGTGACTCTTTTCTGTAACTCCCCTTTCTGTTGAACATGCCAAGACAAAATCCGTCCTCCCCCACTCCCCAAAAAAAAAGTATGCTACATCCACATTCATAAAGTTTATCAACTTACAGACTCCAGGACAGGTATATCATTCATTGTTTTGCACCAGTAAGCAGAGTAGTATACAAAAGCATGCAAAATCAGTTATGGTACAGAAAGAACCTGTAAAATTCAAGAAACTGGCAAGCATCAAAACCATTCCTATTTATCTAGGAAGAGGATTCCTGAGTTGTGTATGTTGGCATTTTCAAAGACCCTGTACTTGGGTGAAGCACACAGAAACAACATGGCAGGGACATAACAAAACAGGGGCAAAATATCATCTAATACAGATACTCAGAGGCAAGAAACGATCATGGGGTGAAGTTACAGTATGTGGTGGGCTATTTTATTTTGTTGAAAAGTACATCTTTGACCGGATTCAACATAGTAATAAGATGAAAAGAGGTCCACTGGCGAGGGAGGAAAGAAAACAAAAGTTTGGAAATACTTGACAAAACTAAAATAAATGACAGCTTTTTTCGATATCCCATAGGCAGGCTGTAGAAGATGATGTTTTCCAGTATCCATGGAGAAAGTAAAGTCCTTGACTGATGTAAGTCAGTTTTGCACAAATGCTGGTCTGTTTAGTTAAAACCTGCACTGCTCGTTTCTTTTAATAGATAATATAGGTAATATCTAGCTTTCACTCCAGACCCATGCTTTAACACTCAGAATTTATCCATATTTAATTACAATTTTATCACACTAATCAAATAAATTTACTTTGTCCTCCAAGCAATCACCTCGGTATTTCAGTATGTAAAAAATACTTTCATTATGTTTATTATAAAAATATAAATGTTTCCACTACAAATCATTTTACATTAGTAAGAGGCCATCTACAATTGCACAATATATAATCTAAATGAGTAAGTAATGCTTTTGAAATACAAGTTAAAGTAAATACATATTGCCAATCAAATCACATCTATACATTGCTTATTGGATGCTAAGTTACAGCACAAAAACTAGATTATGTTAACAGAAATAAATAAAATGGAAACTATACTGAAAGGTACAAACCCAGTAATATGGCATGGCATTTTATGAGCAGTTTGCATTTTGCTTGATGTCCATAACCTGTACAGGCAGATGGCCACACGACCTCTATTTCTCTACTCCACACCGAAGAATTGTACACTGCTATGTTTACATATGTACAGGGGGACAGGGAGTACAGGATGCTTGCAACAGAGGCCACTTACAGTACAAATCAACTTCTGACAGGGAGAGAAAACCAAAGGGGTTTTAAAAACTCTCTACTCCTAACAGCAAAGAAAAGCAAAACCGAGCTGCTTTTTTTTCCCAGTGAGACTGAATCTTCTATGCTGAGCACGCCTAAACAGTGGTCAAGGAACACGACAGGACACATGGCAGGAGGAAATTGAGGGTGGTTGGTGCGAAGTTTTCAAATGTTTAAAACTCTAAGAACTGGGTCTGTGTTTCCAGAAGCATTTCCCAGAGGTCAGCCCCCTGTCCCAGCCCTTCGCCCCCACTCTCCAGCAGCAGAACGAAGCCGAGGAGAAATGTCACAAAAAGCTGCCCTCACACAGACAACGGATTTCGGTGGCTTAAATTCCCTAACAGTGCATGATTTTAGAGCAATCTCAAAGAAAAGAAGGATTCTGGATGAACTAAGCAATACAAAACACAGCTTTTCTATCCGGCATGCTGCATTTCATGGTAGATTGGGGCAGATAAGGACAAGTATTCTTTACATCTTAAGTGCTTTATTTTAACTTTCTTCCTTTTTTTTTTTTTTTGTTTTAATTTCAACTTTAAAATCCATTCACTTTTCTTTCAGAAAGAATTACTGATTATTATGCTGTGAGTGTGTTTCAAATCCAGTCCTTTACGCTGCCAGCACTCATGAAAAAGTCTCTAACTCTGCTTGTGTTTAGCAATGTGTGATAAATATTGTGCCTGGACATTTTATAAGTCCTGGACTCATGGAAAACAATTTCAGCCCCACAAACCCTAGAAACTGATTCTTTCCTTACTTATATACCAAGGAGCTTAAACACCCAAGCCAACAGAAGAAAGCACAACTGGTTACCTGGTTTTGCATGCACAGATAAAACACAACGTGCCATTTATTCATCTGCCTCTCACACAGTCTTGGACTTTTAGGGATTCATCAGAATCAGGTCTAGATTCCAGAATGGCAAGTTGGGAAACAGAATGGTTTCCCCTGGTGATCAAGGCCTGCTGTCTGTGTGCCTGGCATCACATCTAGAGCATTAAGAAGCACAAGAAGTGGCTCACACTGTGTGTTAAACCACTCATTTTCAGAGCAAAGAGGCATGTCTGCTCAGACCAATGTGCTCCAGAGCAGTAACTTAGGAGTTGGGAAGCTCTTTGGAAGACACTGAAAATGGGGGAGAGCCATCAAAATCCACCTTCCAGTCTCCTTTTTCCACTGGGAGATGTGAACACTCTCCTAGATTTGGGCTCCCTTCTGCTTTTTTTCAAGGAACAGGTACCCACAGAAGATGTGCCAAAAATTCAAGTCCCCTAAAGGATGGCAGTGCCTGTTTGGGGGGTTTCTGGCTCAGGCATGTGTAAACTTCCACACCAAAGCCCCACTTCACAGCTTAATCCATCCTTTTAAACAGGGGCCACTTCCCAGGGAACTCAAAAAGCATCATCAGTTACAGCAGAATGCAACAACCCTGGCCCTTTTAAAGATTTTTTGGCAGATCTCTCACCTGAACACCACCCAAGAATATTGTGACAGGAAAGCAGCCTTGGGGAAGGAAATGGGATGTGCTGTTTGGGGCAGATACTGATCTAAAGATCAATGCACACACCACTGTTGAAACCCCAGCCTGGCTGAAAATACCACTCACAGCAAATGGAAGAAATCTCAGCAAGTCCAGATGCTTTTCATAGTTTCAGTGCTGAAAAAAAGACCACCTTTCTTTCCTTCTGTATTTCATGTACGATTCTGAGTGTAAAATAACCTAGTAACTAACCCTCAGACAATGTCTCAGGTTGAACCAATGAAGTTTTGATAACATTTGGCACTTGGCAATAATACAGCCAGGTTAAGATATTTAAGCATAAATATAAACAATAATGGAAAAAAACAAAAACAAACAAACAAAAAAACAAATCAAGAAAATAAATAAGCCGTTTAAAAATTAAGACTTGTTTCTGTTTAAATGAACAGAGTTAGGGAAGCTAACATAATGGTGAAAATCTTTTGTCAACTAACTCAAAGTCACTACAAACTTTATTTGTGTGTTCCTTCCTGAAGCTGAAATAGCACGTTACAATGACATTATAGTAAATATGGCCAGACAGGTTGTGAGGTATAGTCCTCTATTTTCCTTGCTTTTAAAGAAATAAAATACCTGTTACAGATCTCTTCTGTATAAAAATACTGCAAGTCTTTCTTTCTTCTTGTTTGCTGTATAGATCAAATACACAGCTTTTATGTCCATGGGTTTTTTTCTGTTATTCAGTCACTTAATATTCAAATGGCTCTGGGTTTTAGTAACACTGGTTTTTACTTGGAAGGATTTTTCACATATTTTTTTCTTTTGAAATTTACTATCTGCATTAACAGTCAGTCAAGAGCACCCACCCTTTAGGATTAACAGATAGAAAACAAGTTTGCTCCTATTTTTAAGGCATTTATACTCAATATTTGAGTGTCTTGTGGGTTTGAAATCTCAACCATTACGTTTCCGAAGCTGTTGCAAAGAACTCCTTTAAATTCTGCCGTTTATCAGCCATCACTTCTGAGCTGTGATGCAACTTTTCTCCTTTCCTCTCCTGAGCAACATCATTTTGGTACCTTACACAGGAACAGGGCTGTTCTTTGTATGAGTTTCTAGAGCTTTGATACTGCTGACAATCTTCTTTTGTGGGCCCACCACTGTAACGCCGACTTTCTTCATGTCACTGGAAGAAAGAGAAGATGTGTGAGAGAGGACACTGAGTTTCCTGGCACTGATCTCAGCAAACAGCAATGAACTTGCCCATCTCACATTGCTGCACTGCAGGAGCCTCCAGGTTCAGGGATACTGCTGAAACACAAGCCCTGGTGGCAAAAACACTGAGAGCCACTGTTAGAAAACACAAGTGGACTAAAAAAAATGGAGTGCAAGCTCATTTAGCCTCGTTGTGTTTGCTTACTCGGAAAAAAAGGCAATGAAACTGTTCTCCAGTGATTTGGCACCGAGGTTTTGGGTCAAGGGGGTCACTGATGGATCAGCTGAGCCTCTCTAACACCTCCATCCCCTACCAATCTAATGGCTTTTCCTGGGCAGCGCTGACATTTCACTGCCCTCTGGATGGGCCTCCGAACTCTGCTATCAGCATTGAGGTGAAGGACTCCATGGCCAAGCTGCCAGTGTCTCCCCTGGTTCTCACCTCGTTTGTCCCGAATCTCCAGTCTCATTGCTCCTTGTGCAACACAGAGGTGGTTTAACACCTGCGAAGGGCTAATTAACCAGTGGCTCACAGGAAATTGGGCATTCCTAGAGGGTTTCTACACTGTCCCCAAAGGGTAATTGTTACAAAAAGCCATTAGCACCCTTTTTATAGACGCAATAATACGCTAATTAGTGGCATTGATGTGTTTAATTGTTGGTAGCACAGCTGCTGAATACTTCTCCATAACTTGTCGTGTATCCAGCCAGCCCAACTGGGAATTAAGATTTCCTTTGGCATTAAATTTTTAACTGTACTTGATGCCTTTTCAGGTGCAGAAAGAACATTACCCTACTCTTACTTGTCACTAGACCAAAGATGGATTGCATTTAAAATGTAATAAACTTGCCATTTGCTCACTTCCAAGCATAGCAGGAGGCAGTTCAGCCCCTGAGTAATTATTAGCATGTAGGAGGAAAATAGCTACAAAGAGTTCGCACCCTCACCTGGTTTGGTGGAATACAGGCTGGGCAATAAAGGGAAATATTGGCAATGTGCCAGCTGCAGAGAAACTCCCATATGAAATACAGAACGTAAAGAATCAACAGAGAAACTTCCGTGGAAGAAAGTGATGATAGTGTACCAGATGATGCATGGTGCTACTGTATTGGAATAAAGAGGGAATTTCCTTGTACTTAGTGAGAAAAAGCTGTGGGACCACGGCCTTAACAGAGTCACCAGGCACAGATTTCCTTCACGGGTATTTCAACTACAACAAATAATTCCCATTTCTCTCTTTAAATGTAAGAAAATTTTAGCTAAGAACTGGAAACGCCGTGTAAAAGCGCTACCTTCATGCTTATGTCTGAACTTGTACCTGTGGTGAAAATCCACAGCAGATTCCAACTTACTCTGTGGAAATCTTGGCTATTGTGTCACAGGAGCTGTACTCCACACCCGTGAAAATGTCCTTGCACTGCCCTGTCCGGAAACCATTGAGCCAATCGCCCGTGGTGCGGAAGGCTGAAATGTCAATGTTGCTTTGGTCCAGGAGGAGATTTGATGGCCTGAAATAAAAGAATAACACAATGAAATTTAGGGAACGGGGATAGAAACAGATTTATTTTGTATCTTAACTTAGCAGTGGCAGGAGCATCCAGGCTGGGTGTGGCTCTGCTGTTCGTCTGTGGGAGTTCTCGGCTGCTGAGGCCACCACGGGGGCTGATGCTGGCGGCTCTGACAAACGCTGTGTAATCATCCTGCTGAAGAGCACCAGCCTCCCATGCCCGTGTTTAAATCACTGCAGCATTCACAGAGTGTATTGCTACCTAATTTAAAGTGCAAAGCATTAACAAACCTAAATTAGATTATATTCATGGGATTCCCAGTCCCAAACTTCACACAAATGATGCACACTCCAAGTTGGGTGTGTTGGCAGAATTTGGTCGTATCAAATGTTCAGAATATTGTGGCCCAGTGACAAACCCTAAATGTTGCTACTAAGTTAGAAGCCTCAACAATAAGTAAAGTACCTTATTTTTATTGTTTGCTTGAAGGCTTAAAGCCAAGCATGTGCTGCACCTGAGACTGAACTAGAGAATGTTCAAAGCAGTTATCTCTGCACCTTCACAGTCTATTTTCTGCCCCAGAATTCTTTTTCCCTCTAGTAACCTGCACAGGAGTCTGACTGCTGCTACTGAACACATTTGAAGTGACTTTTGTCAGTGAAAGCATTGAAAATGAGAGGTGGCTGGACTGACAGCTTAATTTAAAGGCAGTGATTACAGTGTAACAGGTAGGTGACAGCTACTGGAACTGGAGAACTGATCTGGGTTGTAAAACACTCTCCTCGCCCCAAACCCAAGTAATCTCTGAGCACTGGAACAAACATAAATAGGAGGAGATTTTAAAGGCACCAAAAGAACCACGCATCTAAATATCAGTGATTTTAACCTCATAAGAAGCCTAGAAAACCCTAGAAAATCCTTCTCAATTCCAATATGTCTTAAATTTCATCAAGATCAGCAGCACTACAACAGCACATCCTTGCAGTACACCTGAGTTGCCCTGGAATCAGGAGATACCACATCAGTTACAGAAGTAACATTAGTTACATTGAGACTTTTACCTTTCACTTTTGAAAAGAACAATGATGTTTGGTACTGGCCACACATTAAACAGCTCCTTTTACTTCTGATGTTTTCCCAGTTGTTATCAATCAGCTGATTTCTTTCAGGCTCAGAAAGTTAATATAATAATTTTTTTTCCCCTTTTGGGAATGCAGGGCATAATTAAAGAGCTACTTAGATGCTTGAAAATCTTAACTCCAAACCCACACAATAAGTTTTCTCCAGGTCCCAGAGCTGTGATGTCCCTGATGGGGGCAGCGTTTGCCTGGCTACCTTCCCTCCAGAGCCCAGCCAGGACTGTGATCACTGGCACCAACTCTGGACCTCACATGCTGGGAACAGCCATCCACGGAAAGAAAAGCAACAGAAGACACCAGAAACCTGCTCTGTCCTCAAAACACCAGCTTAGACATTTACATGATACCTAGTTTAAAATACCCTCCAGTTAAAGGCTCAGTTTGATAATCAGGCCCAAAATAATTTTAATCAGTAGCTGTAAGGCCTGAATGTCACTGACTACTGTTTGTCCCATGAAGAGCCAACGGTTTTTATTTATAGTTTTCTGGGTATAGTGTCTGGAATCCCAAGATACTAATTAAGAGTATTTATGAAGTGTTCTTAGTGATAAAGCATGGATTTATTTTTTTCCCCAGCCTAGTACGCCTTTGTAACTTAAGTCTTATAAAACAAGGTCTGACTCAAGAATCACTAATGAAAAAAAAAAGTTTAAACAAGTTGAAATAGAACAGGTCTCTAGGATTAGGAATTAGAATGGCCCAAAAGAGCCTTTATGTTTATTACTTGGATCAAAGTATCATCATGACAAAAAATATGACCTAATTTTAATGCAAGTGACCTCAGAGTAACCAGCACTGTAAAGTATCATTTTTCTTCTTGCAGGATTCCAAACAAAAATTAGTTACTTTCCTCCTCAGAGAGGACATCTGGACTGTTTATCAATGAGCAGGAATTTGCCTGGCTGCGAAGGGTCTGTGATGTCTCCTCGTGTGCACCAGGGGAAAGCTGGGCTTGCCGAGCATCTGCACACCCTGGCAGGCTTTTTCCCCCTGACCCAGCCCCTAGACAGAAGGGCTGAACACGAAATTTATGGTCTGGGTGATGTGCGCCATGAGCTCACACTTTAGCAGACAAATTAGACGGGCTGCAGTCCGTGCAGCTGTAAACGACGTCCTGCAGGGTTCCACCTGATCCTTTACAGCTTTTCATAAATCAGTACCCACCAGTTTCAGAAGAGAGTCATTAAAAAGAAATCATGGAAATTACATGTTTGCTCAGGGGAAGTGAAATAGAACATTTCTCTCCATCTTTTCTTCTCTCCCCTCCTCTTTTTTTTTTTCCTTCGCTTTTTTTAACTCTTTTTACTTTGTTGCTTTGACTGTGATACACCCTCTCATGTCATCTTCTGACAGTCATGGCAAGATTTTCTATCCTGTTCACCCTGATTTTCTATCCTGTTCACCCTGACTGTGGGCCCTACCTACAAAGTTGTATTTAGTGACATGTGGTGCCCTGAAACAAAAAAATCAGCAAGACACAGTTTGCAGAGACATTTTGAACAGTGAGATGCCAGCTACAAAACATCCTGTGGCTGGAAGCCTTTTCTGGATGTGTCCATTACTTTAACAGTTGGAATTAACCTTTGAGCCATCTGCAGCGAGGAGAACTATGGTGCACTGTCATTAGCACAGCTTTTTGTCACAACACAGGGAAAAATTTGCTGCACTAACAAGAAAAACCACAGAAAACATCATTAGAACCTGTCCCAGTGCAGCATGAAAATCTTATCTCTGGTTCGCTGCTGTCTGGGGAGAAAAAGAGACAAACTAACTTGTAAAATCCAGGAACTGAGGCAAAGAAAATGAAAACGTCCTGCCTCTTCTTCTGCAAATACACAGAGGAGTTGTGCACACACAATCCCAGACTTTGTACTGTAGGAGCCTCTCTCTTTCCATCCCTTCCTCCAAACAGCACAACCAACCTTCAGTTTTTTAAATCTGGACCTTCCTTTCCACAGTCAATTTCTTTTAAAGAGGAAAGCATTAAAAAAAAACCTCCAAAAATATAAAGTAATTTCCTGTGGCAAATTTTAGGTAATTAAAAGTTCATTTTATAAAGTGAAATTGCTCCCTATGAGCCTGGTTGGAACACAAATCCTATGGGCTTTACGATTATGGCAAGCTGAAGCACAGAATTCAGGTCTAACAAGAATTCTATTTCAAGAGGAAAATAACCCCAGAACCAAGAGGTGGCATGGAAAGCAAATTTCAGTTTTATCTTCTACAGCAATAAGAATCATATGCACACGTGTATCAACAGGAAACCAGTAAATAAATGACATGCCAAGGAGAAGTAGAGTTATTCTGTTTACTTGACTATCCCTGGACCGTAAAGATAAAAATCTTCAGAGTTCCAACTCGTCATGCCCATTTTTAACATGCTCTTAGCAGAATTAGTAATTTAGTCCCTAAAGTACAATTCACCTCTTAAGGGGGCACATTTGCATTTCCCAAGGGCCTCCATGTGACGTTTTCATGCTCTCCAAATAAGCAGGTTGTGGGCTGTTCCTTGGAGTGAAAGGAGAGCTGGAGAAATGGAGAGGGGCAAAACAAATATCCAAAGGGAAAAGCAATGCAGTTGAGGCTGCAGAAATGGTACACCTCTCTAAATGTCAATGTTTCTTGTTTTCTAGCTCCACTGTTGGCAAAAAAACCAAACCAACCCAACTTAACCACAGCTTCCTCTAGGATAATAAGCAAATAAAATTTCAACTGCCCCAAAGGTCAGTCCTTCAGTTTTCCCTCCTCATTTAGCTGCCCCTCAGAACATGCTTTTCAATGCACTTTATCTTTTTTAGCATCTTGGTGGAATAATAAATCACATGCCTGGGTGTATCAATGCTCCTTCATTTACTTTTTCCCGACACCAAAGCACTAAAGGCAAAAAATACCAGCAAGTTGCTGAAATTTTTTTTTTTCCTCATAACACAGCTTAAGTTGTGCTTTTAAGGAAATCCAGGCACATTTTCTGGGATGTGTAGCTGCCTAACAGACCCTCAGTGCCAACCAGTCATTATTGTTAGGACAGTCTGTAGGCTCCTCAGAACAGGAAGAGAAAAATGCTTTATAAAAGTCTTAAAATGCTTAAAATCTACCATTTGCTGTGGAGAGTTTCCCTTTATATCTCACTTTTGGCTGCACTGTTGTTGCCTACAATCGAAAGAGAACAAACCCTTGCAGCAGTGTTAGAATAGTAAAGTAAAGAGCAGACCTTTATTTGGAAGCTTCCAGGTGTCCCAGTGGTGATGGGCACACCTAGAATCAAATTTCTGTGATTTTATGAGGTTAATTAATTAGGATATCTAACAGGTACATCCAATAGGAGATTCAGCTGCCCCAGTAACCCACTCCCGGGTCAGCCCCTTGGAGTTGGTTCAAGGGGTTCTCTGCCCCACTTCTTACTGTAGGTCCCCTACTTGGAATAAATATTATTTATTAATCTAAACGGTATTTCAGGGATGTGTTTAGAAGGTCAGCTTATTGCTCCAAAATCTAGGGGAAAAGGGCAGGAAAATACTGAAGCTACGGCCATCTACAGAGCTAAAAATATATGAGAAATATATAAAAAGCTTAGGCACCACTGTGAATTTCTATTTTAGCCACAAGAAACGTGGCAAGGGTTCCGTGCAGTTCCTCTTTCCAGCATTCCCGGGTGTGGAATTGCCACCATGACCAACGAGGGCTCCCCAAGCTGAGAGCAGCAGAGCGAAGACGCCTCGGAAATCCCAGTGAACAGCGAGGCCTCCCCTCCCCATCAGGGCACCCGCTGGTCCAGCTGCATTTCTGTTTCAATTACACAGCACCCAACCCGGCCCGCTGCAAATTCCTGCCCCGGTTTCGCCGAGTGGAGGCAAATCAGAGGTGTGACAGTGCAAATAGATGTTTTACTGTCCCTGCTAACAGGGAAGCCCAGCTCACTTCCAGCTACCCGCTTTGAAGGGACAATGGCTGAGCCGTGCCTGCCCCAGGCTCAGTAATAATGACTGCTGGGAAAACCGGGTGAAAACAGGGCTTTTCTGTCTCTAGCTGAATGAAGTCCCTAAAAATCTCCTCAGTCTAACCCCTGCACAATCCAAACTATGTTTGGACACCGAGGAGTAGAATTTACTGTATTCCATTTTGTGATTTGTAGTTAAGCTTCTTTCCTCCTCTGCTCCATAAATTTACTATTTTATGTTTAGTAGGTTTCAGAGAGAGAGTGCTGGAATTTTAAGCTTACATTACTTGAATTCTTTTAGGGTGAACAGTCTGGGCTTAGGACACAGATTATGTTGTTGCTGGATTTTAAACAAAGCTTAAAATCCACACAGAATCTTGCTGTACACAGCACTTGGCCAAACTCAAACTCCGTTGTTGATACCCTGACAACACCCAATGAAAACTGAAATCTCCTCCTCTCTTCCATCCTGGAAGTTTCTAACAGGGAGAAGCAAACAAACAATATTACAGCAGGTCAGCAATATACGTCAAGCATTTGAAGCCTTCTGACCTGAATGGCAAAAAAAAGGAACTTCTCAACAAAATGTTCAGCCAATCTAAACAGTAATTTCACTGCAAATATTTTTGCAAAAACAGAGCTGGAATTAGGCTGCAAAAAGGAGCAAGTCTGAATTTTTTATTTGCCCTGTTCACTGCTCTTTTGGAGTTTGATTTTCATAAAAATCCTACCAAGCTAGTGATGCCTTGAGTGGCTACCTAGAAATAGAGACTAGACAAGAGTAAGGGAATAAAGGTAGGTATTTATTTGAAAGGTCTTCAAAGGTTCACCCTGAGGAGCCAGAGGCTGCATCCAAAATGGACCCCAAGATGGACGACGAGTCACGAGTTCTTCACACTTTTATAGGTTTGGTCCATTTGCATATCAGCATAAATTCACCAATTAAAACTTTAGCTAATGATGTAATTTCTTCAATTTCTCCACCTCTCTCGCGGCCCTATTTTACACCTTTGGGCCTGGGACAGTCTGAGTGTCCTTGAATAGCAAACTCAGAGAAGCTTGGTTGTGTCTATGTAGCCCAAGAGAGCAGCTAACGAACTACAAGAAACTTCAGAGCTACACACTAGGTGATACAGGATTTGAAAAATATAAAAGTTAAAACCTAAGGCATCACTAGAACGTAGAGTGTTTGCACTGAATTATCAGATTTTAAATGGAAATAAACTTTGTGAGGAGAAACTTTGAATTTTAAATTGTAAACACTGCCCCTGGATGTCTGAGGATGACATCAGTGAGAGCAGCACAACGAGAGACAACCAAGCACACGTTTAGCAGTGAGCCCTTGCAATCAATGACTCACAAACAGCTCTTCCAAAGACTGCTTAAGGAAATTACCCCAGCCAGTGTTTCAAACAACACATCAAATTTAAGAAAATCAAGCTAGAGTTGTAAACAACTTGCTAACACATAAAAGAATGGATGAGGAATTAATTATTCATACACATTTTTTCATCAGGAAGAATACCTGACCCTTACTCCCTAAATTTTCTGGGAGTTTCTTTTTCTATACAAAAAGAATTTCAGGTATGATTTTTCTGAAATATCCTGAATTCTCAGGTGTTCTTCTCCCCTTCCTTGTAATGCAATTATTTCCTCTTCTCCTAAATATGTGCTTGCAGTGTAAAGAAACAACAACAGAATACCTGACACTTTCACTCTACCAAAAGCAAACACAGAAGCAGGTTGGGATTTTTTGGTGCAGATTCCGTGTCAATTTTGCAGTCAATCAGAGGCCTGGCAGAAACCCAGAATTTCTAAAAGTCATATGTTGGAATCAGAAACAACTTTCAGTTTTATTTTAAATGCTTCTTTTGTTGGCAGAGGGCTGTGCATTAACTCTGCTATTCCTGTTTCATAGGTTCATGCAGACTAAAGGACTTCAGTTCCCCCTACATCACAGATGTGAACACACACAGCAAATATGGGAAAGCTGCCACAACATTTGAGCTGCCTGAATCCTGTGTCACAATCCTTATACCTCAAGATCACACTACACTATGACAGCCTCGGGACACAGAAATGATTTAAATATACTAAATTACACTCGATGTTGTAAATACATTTTTTGAAATGGCCATGTAAAAGTGAGATTCACATACATAAAATGGTAATATACATTGTAAATATATATATATAAAAATTCAGGATCAGAAATATAAGACTAAAAAATGAAACAGATAAAAAAAATTTCACGAGTCCATTTCAGATTTGTAGTGTACACAAAGTATTTCCAGTTGCATGACTCAAGTTACATTTTTTTCCCCACACAAATGAAACAACAGCTAAAGGGCCATTTCAGCCTCACCAACTTGCTCGCAGGTGGGTGAAATGATTCTGACTCCCCAACCCAAGCTGAGAGAGGTTTCCATCTGCTTTGTATCTGTATGAAATGTTCACAAATATGAAGTAATACACAGTGGACTGAAAAAAAAAATAAGCTCGAAAGGAAAAATAATGAACTTGATCAAAACTGGAAGAACAATGAACTCACTTCCACCCTAAAGATATCCAAACAACCTAAGGACTCTGTTAGAAAAATGAACATCGTGTTCAGAAAACAGGAAAGAACAGCAAGACATAAATCAAATAAAAATATCATGAGGTTGTGCTTTAGAAAACCACATGGCTTGTACTGAGTTCTGTTCCTACAGACCCTTATGGAGCTGGTTAACTCCAGGCAGCCTAAGGGACACAAAAAGACCATGTGTCCAGAACCAGTGTAGGTCTTGTTAGCAAGAGCTCAAGGTGGCCGCCTGATTAAAAAGCAAATTTTGACAGGTAAGAAAGAAATCAGCCCTACTATGTACTTTACAAGGAATAGAAATGGAGTTTTCACGTGACTCTGAGATGAAACACAACACCAGGAAAGGTATTATGAAACGTTTGCTGTGCTGAGGCTACAAAAACCTTTTGACAGTGTAAGGTTCAAAAGCACATACAATGGTGTGCAAAGCAATGATCAATAAGGATAAAAACATCCCCTCGGGCATCGAGAAATTATTAGATGCTGTGGAATGGCCTGAAGGGATAGAAAACTTTAAAGGAAAGAGAGAATTGAAGGCTTTGACTCCTCTTCTGTGAGATATTAGTGTGAAACGTGCCTGGGCTGTGGCCTGGAATCAGATGTACAGCCAAGCACATCCTTCAGTGGAGGTCAGCTAACAGCAACCAGCACCCAGAGGACAGGGATGCCCTGTGCACCTCCAGAAATATGTTTTTTAAATAGGATACAACATCACTGTGACTATTTTAAACAAACATCAGCCCTAAAATCTGTAAGAAGAGACAGGTTTTGCATCTGCAGCAGACTTCGTCAGGTTAAACACTTTTCCCTGACTGAGGATATTCTGAACACCTACAAGCATATGGTGGGCATCAAGCTTTAGCATTCCTCCAGTAGCACCACAGACACAGCTAAAAGAGAGCTGGGACCTCTATAATTTAGATTAATTGCTTATTATGGGTAGGAGAAGAGGCGGTGTGGGAGTGCTGCAGCCTCAAATAACAACTGAGAGCAGCCATCTGAGCCGATGGAATCCCCGGAGCCCTCGGGGCTGAGTTCCTGAGTGCTTTCCCTCCTCTGCAGTGATGTCTGTCCCTCTCTGGCTGCTGACAGCAGAGGAGCACTGGCAGGGATCCTACTGTGTCCCCTTCTCCGGGAGCTGCCCTGACTCACAGCCCTTCAGTATCAGTTACATATTCCTGCACACAAGGCTACAGCAAGGCCCGAGCCCATTTTAAGTCTTGCTTCTCATTTTTCTGCCTCATTTTTCTCTGTCAGTCTGTCAAAAAGTGGTGCTGAACCTCAGTCCCTGGCCAGCAGCACCAGAGGCTGTTACCTGCCACCAGCGCCTCTCTGCAGGACACCAAGGGGGTGTGGAGCTGGCTGCAGATTTTCAGCCATGTCGAAGGTTTGAGATTAGTCTAAGGTTAGAGATTAGTCTGCTTTGACAACGGTTATGTGGCACAGGACTGCCCAGTACCCCTCATTTGTGTTTTTACACGGTTGTGTTTACAGACAGCCTGGGTTGGCCTGCAGACACTGACAGAGCGTGAGATGGAGAGAACACGGATCACACAGTCCCTGAACTGCAACAAATTCCTTCCTGGAGGGGAAGGGCTTGGGTTCGCCCATGCTGGGACCCCACAGTGCCCTGTCTGTCACCAGGTAGCAAGGAGCTGCAGAAAGGGAGAGAGACTGCACTGCTTGGGATGTGGCAGTGGAAGGGTAATTGGGAAGGAAGGAAGGAATAAAATCACCTTTGACGCTCCTCTCCTCAGAAATGCACTCCATATCAAAGCAAAAGCAGCAGCAGGACGACCATTTTACTGTGAGCTCACCTAAAGCAGCTGTGAGAAGCTCCCTACCATGCAGGCAGCCTCCTTTCTTCCCTCCTTCCCTCCCCACGAGCAGAGAGCGTGGCACTGTGTTAGGGACGTGCAGCCTCTGCCACTCTCTGTGCCAGTAAAGCACAGAATGGAACAGGAGCAAAGAGAGCACGAGAGAGACAGAAGGGAACAATATCCACTGTGGAGCTCCTGCACAGAACCCAGCAGGTGGAAACAGTGCTCAGACTGAATTTGGTCTCCATTAGATATCGGCTTCCACTGGCTATGAACAGGTAACTGGAAATGATGGTTCCGCGTTATTTTCAGCTCTGCTGTGGTTCAAATCTGCAACTGGAAGGACAGCAAAACAAGGAACATTTTGCTTCTGTTTGGAATGCAAAATATGCAGCACTGGTTTCTGCAATCAAGCCTCCAAACCAAAACAAGATAGTTATGATTCCCAACTCCCCTATTCAGCAGATTGCTGCAGCATATCCCTAGAAAATAATTATTTGCACCAACTGTTTGCCAAATAGGGGTGCAAGGTGTTTGGAAGAAATGTACTTGACTGAGAAAATGGTGTAAACAGTTTGGTGCTTTCCCCAAAAATGTGTTGTGTTGTTTTGTTTGTTTGGTTGATTTTTTTCTGTCACCTGCTAGAAATAATTGCTTCTGTAAGCATGTTGGTTTCCTATGTGTTAAAGGCTCACCAAGCAAATTATTGAAACACAATTAGTGTGCGAGCCATCTTCCCCCAATATATAAATTTAAAAGCAAAGCCCATTAGTATGACTGCTTTTCTCCTCCCATCTCCACTTTCTTTTTCTCCTCCCTGGAGTGGCGGTAGGAGGTAATTAGAGTGGTCAGTCTGTAGCTGAGGGTGCAGCACAAAGCCGGGGCCAGGAAGAAGGAGGCAAGGTTCACGGCAGCCGCACAGCAGGCTGCAGGATCAATGCAGTTCCCTGCACTGCCTTTGCTCCATTTCCCTGTGTGCCTTCCCATTCAATTGCCGTGGTGAGAAGCGTGCTGCATCTCAAGTACAGTTCTGAGAGGAAGGTTTTCTGTGCTCCCTTTTGAAACTTGCCTCGTGTCAGGCTCTGGTCTCTTGCCCAGTGAAACACAGAACGCCCTGCAAGGCCTGGGTCTGAAGCAGCAGAGGAGCAGAGTGCATTTCTCCCTGACTCTGGCTGCTTTGCTGACAGAGGATTTGGCACTAGCCTTCATGCTAAAAATAATTTTACATCCTTTACGCCCCTTCAGTGAGAGTGTGACATTGTGTGCGTTGTACAAACCAATTCTCTTTAACCCTACTTAACTAAAGCTCTTCTTTCACCACATCCTCATTATGCCCTTAGGTGTCAACACACTCTTCAGCTGCTCTCTCTCAATGAGATAATTCTTATCTCATCATAGTGATGATGTTCCAGAGTGTGTCGAAAACCCAGCATTAAAAATGAATGTTTTTAATGCAATTAGGAACATTGCACAGGTTGAAAATGAATTCCTAGTTAACACATTGATCTAAGTGGGAATGTAAGTGCATTTTTAAGTCTGTGAGCACTGCTGAAAGGAAAAAAAAAGATTATTCATATGATTAAAGTTAACATGTCTTGTCAGAGAAGAGCGTAAGTGTATTTGGACCCAATTCAGAAAGATACTTAGGAACGTGGCTGGCTGTAACCTATGAAACACTAAGCACTTAAAACACCACCAAAGGGCAGAAAGAAAAGGAAGATCACATGATGGCCAAATCTGCCGCCTGTGCTTTTCTCATAAAACTCTGCTCAGTCCTACAATGGGTTTCATAACCCTAGCATAAAAATCTTTCACAAATTGGATAAATAATAGCAAATAATTAATAAAACAACAGCATTAATAAAAATAATAATATTAAATCCTTCTCCCAAACGAATAGTCTGGAATCATTCTGTATCCTTACAGATTACAAACAGCTAGATTTAAAAGGTGAAGAGGCAAAAAAGAGAGCAAACAAATTCTAATTACAGGAGGTGAAGGAATCAAAGAGGTTCACGAGCAATGTAAGATCTACTATGTCACCTTGCCGCCGCGTTGGTGATGATTTTCAGACTGCTGGGATTACGGATCAGCTTATCCAGGATGCTGACAATCTGCTCAAACTTGGGCCTGTTGTTTCTGTCTTTCTGCCAGCAGTCCAGCATCAGCTGATACAAGGCAGCTGGGCAGTCCATGGGAGGTGGCAAGCGGTACCCTTCATCCACAGCCTTAATCACCTGCGCAAGGAGAAAAGTTTGTGGGAACTTAAAGGCACTTTACACCAACTTGGTTTTTATCAGCTCTGTGAGCATTAACGTGGACATTCTGTGTTTAAACAAACGTGTTTATTCACTAATTGTCTTGTCGTGCAATGCCTCTCGTTTATCTGCAAAGTAAACCAGGCAGTAGATTAGGCAGGCAGAAAGGGGAGTTAAGATACAGTGTGTGACTTTGAAGAAGGTGAGTGTGTGGAAAAGATCTCAAAAACTCACACTCAGTTCATCTAAATCCATAAACAAAAGCCACAGTTAGCAAGTGCTTGCTTAAGTACAACAAACTTCAAAAGGTCTTGAGTATCTCTCCTCTGATCACCCTTAGCAGCACACACTTTCCACATCCTCCAGTGGACACTGGAGTCCAAAAAAACAACAGGAAAAACAACCTTTCCACATCCTCCAGTGGACACAACTCAAAAAAACAACAGAAAAAACAACCTACCCTGCCGAAAATCAACCTGCCCCCTCACAGGACATCCTGAACCAACAGACAAAAGGTCTTGAGGATGATCTCACAGGGCTACAAAATATTTTTAAAACTTACCTCACAGATAACTAAACCCTTTCTACTAGGCAGTGCCAGCCCAATTCTTGTAAAATTTGTCTAGATTGATAAAATTTGTCTAGATTGGCTATAATTTTTCCAGATTGACACACACAAAACCAAGATTAGTTTAGAATTTACATTGTCCAGAAGCTTTTTAATCCAGCCTTTTCACTAGAATCTAACACCTCTTGATCAGGCCTACAGTATCTATTGCCCCATGGTAAAAAAACTCAGTGTACTCAGAGTAGAAAATGATAAAGCCATATTCTACTGATTTTTCCTTTTTATCTGGATCAATTAATTGAAAAGCAGAACAAACTATTCTGAATCAGAACAAGGACAAGAGAATGGTTAATGGTTTAAGCAACCACAAAGGAAAGGCACATAAATAGGTTAAGTCTTCTGTTTCTGATTTTAATGGGATATTATTAAAGGCATTCCACTAATATATCAGTCTGCACAACAGGATACATTAATCTCCACAAACAATAGAAAAAACATTCATTACCAATTAAAAGAAATGCACAGTTTTCTGCAGAGACTTGGGTTGAAGAGGTACCCATTTAAAAGGAAGTTTTCTTCTCTTTTTCCTTGTTTAACATAAAGTAGTACAGAAAATGTTTGACTACAACTATGTTACTGACATTTATTTTAATTTAGGACTTGTAACAATATATATCAGCTCCTTGGAAAATCTATTTGTGTGAGTGACTGCACTCCATAAAATTTGGTTCATAAGTATCTCCTGTGGAATAAATCTAAAATTAATAAAACAACAGAAGAAGATCTCAAAACAGATATAATAAAAATCTTCTTTGGGGAAATGTTATGCTTCTTTAAAAAATACTGTGAGAACTCCATTAATCATTTGGATTGCAGGCTTGGACAGTTTACTAATGTTACAAAGAAACCTGTATTGGAAGTCTAATCAGATCACTCTCCTTCTCTATTTTATCCATTGATTACTTCCAGAAGCATTTTGGTTTCATTAAACTCTTAGCAGAAATGCTTTGCTTCTCTTTTTCACAAGTGCCAAGAGCAATTTATCCTGTGCATTTGACATTTACAGAAAACTTCTATAGAATATTATACAAGTGGAACCAAAGGGGATCAACAGAAATTTAGGAGGGTTTTCTAAAAATGAGCTAAAGAATGTAAACGGCAATGACCTCATTGCAGTGGAATTGTTTGCATCATCTTACAGAAAACCACCACTGGAATAAAATTCTCTGCTCTGCTCCTTCAGAGGCCCAAAACAGTCTGCTATAAAGATGGTGGATTTGTTAAGTTCCAGTGAACTTCTACTTGACCAGAGAGCTCCAGAGATTTTCATCTCTACACCGTATTCAGCATCACCATCAAAAACTCAGAGCCACCTGGTCTTGTCCTCCTTTCACAGCTTGATTCCTTACTTGAGAACATAACTCAGATAACAATTTACTCACATCCTGATTGGACATCTCCCAGTAGGGTCTCTCCCCATAAGACATCACCTCCCAGAGGACAATCCCATAGCTCCAGGCGTCACTGGCTGATGTGAACTTCCGATACGCAATGGCTTCTGGAGATGTCCATCGGATGGGAATCTTGCCCCCCTGGGAGCAAAACAAAACCAAAGAGTCCATTTGACTGTCCTGCAACAAATAGGGTTTTGTGTGATTGATTATTTTATCTTGAGATTCTCAGGTATCGTGATACTGGTTTAAAAATCCCCAGTGTAAGCTGGAAAACATTGCTGCTATTTGTCATGGCAGCAAAAGAGAGAGTAAAATACATTTCAGTGCAAAATCTACTGATATCTGGTAGGTTTATCATAGATTTATCTATATATAACACAGATATATAGTACAGTACAGCATACTTGTTACACATACATACATACATACATATATGTGTGTGTGTGTGCGTAGCAAAATTTGCACAGGTAAGAGTAAATGGTAAATCAAGCCTGGTTGATTTTCAGTTATAAAATGTTTGGAAACTGGCACGACAGTCATACAGCATTAAAGGTGAAAAACCCAGTCCAAGGGCCTCGCTTATAACCCACGTCCTTTTGCACAGCACAGGAGGGCTGGGTTTGGCTGATTTTAAGGCACTGAAGTGAATTCCCTGTTGGTGTGGAACCTGCATGGCTTCACCTCTTTTCAACCCATGTTTTCTAGGACATTCAAGAAAAATGAGGGGCCATGATGCTGCTCTGTTTCACTAAAGCCAAGCCTCCAGCTGCACAAGGCAGCGACTGTGCCCACAAGCACAAATTTCCCATTCCAAAGCTGCCTGAGACAGCCACAGAAGGTCAGACTCAGATGGGGTCATCTGTGCAGAGGGAAGAGTGCAAAAATGTCAGCTGGGAGAGTGGCCTTGAACATTTTTTACAGTCCTAAGAGAAGCAAGCCATCATTAAATGACAAACTTGAAGAGAATCGAAGCTACCAGTACAATTAACATGGTAGGTAGGGGAACATCTCTCTCTGGTCATGGCCACCACTTGGTGCTGTAGGTCAAATCAGCAAAATGCACACAAGGAACCTCAGGCCGAGTTTCTAACGTGAGAATTAGAGGAAAGAGACAATTCCTGGTGATGCCAGCTTTGACAGAGTTTTTTGAGCGTCACACATGAGAAAATGAAGTTCTAAAAGAGAGTGGTGCAAAACTTGTTCCCGAAGGAAATTCTGTAGTGAATGTGTTTTAGTACAGAAAACTCTGAGAGTTTAAAGTTATTTCCAGTTATGCACCACATGTACAGAATATATTCTGAAGATTTCACACCAGACCAGCTCTTTGCAGTGCTTCTGACACCCCCATTACACTGCAGTCACACACCTCTCTTCACAACCACCTGTGTGGGAAGAGAGTGCTCTTACTTCCACTGAGTAACCAGCAAGAAAAAAAGATCTAAATATTTTAATGCTTTGCCTACACTTCCATAAACTGTGCCTGCCTTGAGGGTAGCTATACAATCACCAGTTTTAGAGTCACTAGCTTGGTTAACAATAGAAATGCAGGCATTAGTGTTAATTAGAAACCTAAATACAGTCTAAAAACACTGCAGCATCTTCATTTTCATGGCTAATATTGCACAAATTAAATTAAATATGAACAACACAGGCAGACCTGACTCAGACTACAACTCAGGCCTCCAAAATATCACTAGATAAGTCTTAGAGGCTTGCCAAAGGTCAGGGAGGGGATTATCTTGGCATGTGGTTTTCAAGGATCAGATTCTATTTAGCAGAGCTTCCTACCAAAAGAAGAGCCTACCTTCATTTTTCACACAACCCTTAAAATTAGGTAAACACCGAATTTCCACATCACTTGTGGACCAGCAAAGAGGACACAGAAAATAAACTGGAGTATTTGAAACCACTGTTTTATCACTGAAGCCAGATGAAGAACCTGATGTCTCTCTCTTGGAAATTTAATCCATTAGATGATGTTCTTTAGTCACAAAAAGTACATTGTATTTTCCACACGTTATAACTTTATTTACAATTCCCAGTGCTGTTCCAGAACAGTACCAAGAACATAAAAACGACTTTGTTTTTCTCATACTCAATTAATAAGCAATACTATACTCCCTTTACAAGTGTCCAGGGGCCCTCAGCGAGTCCAAGGCCCAGCCAAGAAACAAGGAAAGCTCTCCCGTAGCCCTGTGTTTTCACAACAAATCCACTTACAGTTTTAGATGTGAGGCTGATAAAGAAATCAATGTCTCTGTTTTCTATGCTAGAAGTGAACTCTGGTTTTCAATAAAGAATGCCAACCCTGGGGGAAAGCTGTGTCCTAAATTTACACCAACACAAACCCCACCACCACGAAGAGAAAGAACTTCCTAATCAGGCATCTCTCACTTGTCCCACAGGCTCAGAAGTCACCTCAACACTCCGTGGACTGACACATCTGCAAAGCCAAGGTGCCCTAGCCCTGCCCAGCAGACCCACATAAAAAATAACATTTTTGAGTTTTCAGAATATTGCTCTCTAAAAATCTGAATTTCCATGGGTCACTTTTGTAGTTTCATGTTAAGATAGGGAGATGCAGCCCTTCTTGCTGAACCCTAGAGAAACAATGGCCAGATACCACACTTGGCTAGAATATGAGCACTCTAGACAAGGGCAGGAATTTCATATTTGATAGAAGGTCTTTATAATCTTATGTAAAAAGTCATTTATGCAATTGGAAAAACAGATTTACAAAAAAAAAAAAAAAAGAAAAAGAAAAAGAAAGACATTAATTACTCTCCTAACATTTTGGGACTGCTTTATTGCAGGAAGATTAGAAACTCAATGAAACAAGTTCTGACTTTGCTTTACTGAAAAAGGAAGGTACATCAACCCCAGATTCACACTACAAATGAGTGTGAGTCAGCGGCTCTCAAATTTTCTTTGCTAAGTCTCAGCTGTAATCCTATACACCTGCAGATACAAGTAGCATTACCATAAGTAGGACAAAAATATTAATGAAAATGTAGTTAAAAAAAGAAATCAACTGGCACTGAATAGAGTCTAAAAGTGTAATTTTGGTATTCTGGTGCCCAGTTTGTCATAAAAATGTCCTATAATTATTTTTAAAAAGGGATTTTGCTGACTCTTTTTTTGGAATAGTTTAAGAACAAGCACAGCAATGTATTTACTGATTATTTTCTGAAGATAAATACAGTTTTTCTATATTTTTTCATGGTCTCCATTTAAGGGCATGCTCATCATAAAGCCAAGCTCCCTGAATTTGAGTAGAAAGACAGCTTTGGTGCTAGAAATTGTAGGAGTTTGTTATTGCAGCTGAAAATCCCAGGCAGTCTAGGTCAGAGAACCTCTCTCAGGGTCTGAAATCAGTGAGCCAGCAGTAACCAAGAGTTTTATCTTCTGTACATGGAGCTGCTATTCCTGCAGTATCTGGCTCTCCAACACAATTCATCTAAAGTCAATGAAGTCCTCAATTTATTTCCAGCACGTCTGGCACTCCAGCACAAGGCAGCTGTTTCCAGGACTTCAGAACCCATTCCAATATTCTGATTTATAATCTGTTACAGGGTGACAGCCACAGGCACCTAAGCCACAGGCCTGGGGAGGAGGGAATCAAGAGAAATGGATTCTAACTGAATTACTAGAAGGACTTTGCAGAAAAACCCGAAGATAAAAGCCTGATATTCATTCATTCTTCCAGGACTTAGGAGAGTGCAGGAGATATCTTACTGGTACAGAACAAGATGGTTTCAAGTGAGTGAGATGAGCCTGACTTACCTTCTTACACACCTGTAAATCATCTGATGCTGCCTGCCAGTCCCTTACTAATGAATATTTTATATTGCAATTATCTCCTCCTTGAGTAGTCAGTGATGGCAGAAGACAGTTCCTCTCCCTTGTGCTTATCAGGCAAGAGAATTTATGGGGTTTTGTTTCCTTTTTTGCCACACCCTTCAATACACTCAGACTGTATCACTATGATTTTGCATAAATAGGGAAAATACAACTGATTTTTGTCCAGCATGGGCTGCATTTACATTAAAATGCTATGAACACTGGTGATGTATCTATGTGCTTAAATAGTCGAAGTTCATCTACTGATTACCCAAATATTGTCTTTGAGAGACATAATTACAGTCCCTCTACAACTGTGATGGCTTAAATTCACTTCCACTTCATACTGTGTCATTAGTCCACTCACTTGTCATACAGACATTGAAAAAATAACAAGGATAAACCAGATCCATTTGACGATGACAATTTTAATACAATCTCGGTGTTTCAATTAAAAGTGAATAGATATGGAGAACGTAGATAATTACAACACAGCCCCTCAGGCACAAAGACTCTGTAAAAATAAAAAATCCCAACAGCCAGTGAGCCTGATTCACATGCTGGCTTCTGCTTCTGTAAGCAGGCAGACCCCAGGCTGCCAAAGGCCTTTTGTGGTATCAAGGCAGTGACAATAATTCAGGAGGTAAAAAAATGACCCTGTCAGGTGGGAAAGTTCCTTGCAACTCCTGATTCCCTGTATTTCACAAGGGCACTTGTGATCCTTGCATTGTCCTTCGGGTTTCTTGTACAATAGCATGAATATCACAGATTATGCATTGATATATAAAGGGATACATAAATTATTGATATATAAAAGGATACATGTTCATAGCCTTTATGCAAAGCTTCAGACACATCTTCTGAGAACAGCACAACATAAAATTTCACCCAGGCAGTGGTGAGTACTGAAAGCCTGGCTGGGCTTCTTGGGGGGTAGATCAATCCTGACTTGCAATTATGAATTAAAGCAGTGGAATCATTCTCAGGCTTTGACATTTACAGGTGGAAAATAGGGGTAGAAAAGGAGCCTAAATAGATAAAGCATCCATCTTTGCAGCTAATTCTGTGAATTTCCCTTTTAGCACTAGTACTACATGGGCAACTGGGAGAAGGAAAAAATGGAGGAGAGGAAAGAGCCTCTACCTCATAACACACACTCTTTAATATTTGAAATTGGAGTTATAATTTAGATTTTTTTTGTCTTTTCCAAGGATCTCATAAAGTAGCTTTACGTATATATGTATATTACACTTGGATATCTGGTTGTTCATTTTGACAACTAAAGGTTGTCATCCTTTAGTTTTAAAGGCATGAAATGGTTCGAGATGATGCCATTATTAAAAAGTGGCACTATCTTTGTCTTGGCTTTGTCCTATAATTAGTGCTTGCAAAATGTGCTAAGAGCAGCCTAGGAGATGGTCCTGTGTTTTGTGAAATGGCCAAGCAGCAGGAGCATGAACTGTTCATCTTTCTGCCAGGAAGTGAAGCTCTGTTTCACATCTGTGGTCCCCATTTTTTTCAGCTGGGGATCAAGCATCCCACCTGGAAACACTCCCATGACATGGACATAAGATTCACTTCAAAGGAAAAGTGAGCAAAAAAGATGAATATCAAATAGCCTTGTTCTTCTCTCAGAGCCAACATGTGGCAGAGGTATATTCACAGCAACAACTCTTGAAAAAAAATTACATTTGTCCTAAGTCGTATTTGAAGGTTTTAATTATGTGAGCATCTTCCTGCAGCAGTTTGCACACAGACCACAAACGCCAGGTGGAGTTTACTGAACACAGACGATTACACCTTACGAAATAGTTTCTTTCCATCTGATTTCACTATCTAATTGCAAATAGGCAGGTAGGGCTCAGGAAATAGGTGGCAGGAGGAGAGGAAGAGCAAATTCACATGGAACACTCGCAGAAAACACCTGTGCACCCTGATTTGTCCAAGCCACCCACAGACATGTCACTGATGTGACAGCTTTATCTTCAGGGAGGTGCACTTCGCTAATCTGCAGTTTGACGAGGACATAGAATTTTTCTATCCTAAGTTAACTAGGAATTAACTAGGATTTAAATTCCCAGCTCTTAATGCAAGCACACAAAATGCCTTTACTGAATTATAGATGATTTGCACGCCCAGATCAATTTTGAAATACGAGAATTGAACTTTGAAGCCTGTCCGAGGTGTGTGTCCAAGCAAAGAACACGTGTTGGGGGTGGGATGAGAAACTGAGAAAGGAGATTTTAACAGAAAGGTCACATGTAAGAAACATGAGATAAATATGCTGTGCCTGGTGCTGTGGATCAGGATCCTGTTTGGGCATCATGTTTAAGGAAAATGTAGTGAAGTTGAAAATAATCTGAAGGAGACCAGCAAGAACAGTAAGTTTGGGAAAAATGCTTAGAAAATGAAAGAGTGGACCATTTTCTATTGAGGAACTCTTGCATTCCAGGAATATTTATTTATTAATGCTGTGACTCTACTGAGAATGAAAACTGCTTTCTCCTACTAATGTCTCTTTATGTTAACCATGACAGACCTCTGCAGACAGTTTTCTAAAGTGGTATATATTGCATATTTCTAACTACATGACAAAGTTTATCAGAGGGCAAAGAAAACACTGAAAGGTCAAGTAAAGAATAGAGTCTTTATGCCTGGTAAGTTATGAAGGTATGATTGATAAATATGTATCTATTAATGTATGTGTATATAATGTGTCAGAAAACTGCCAGGATTTCTTTACTCATTTCTCACATGTTATTTTATTTCAATCATGGAGAAGGCAGCACGTAAACTACTAAAATAATTGATTGGTCCTGTCAGTGTTCAGGAATGAAGGAAACGTTAGAAAACCCACATTAAGGTTGTGCTGATACATTGTAATCTGGTTTGTACAGTGAGGATGAGATGATTACTATGAGCAATGCAAATTACACTTGACTAAGATACTGGATGTTAATGTCACTTTCTGTAAAGTTAACAAAATCCACTTTAAATAGCATTAAAATAAACAACCAGATATCCAAGTGTAATACACGTATATACATAAAGCTAAAGGCTTCCACAGAAAAATGGAAGTGTTGTTCAGGTGATAATCAAATGAGCATTTTTTTTGTTTTACTCAAGTTTTTACTCAGTCAGAGGTACAAGAGCAGGTATAAATGATACAGCCTTGAAGAACAGTGATATCACTATGCCCCAACCAGACATATGTTCTATCATACTAGAAAACTCACAAAAATTTGATGGGTAGGTTTTTTGGTTTTTTTACTGTATGGGAGCTAAACCAGCAGTGCAACTAAAACTTCTCAAAGCACACACGAGGTCTTAAATTACTGTGTGCCAAAAGAACTCAGGAATAATTGTGATATTCGCTCCTTTACACATCCAGAAGAAAGAATCTGAGCCAAGAATTTTGCGTCGTTTAAGAAAAGTAATCTACCTACACAAACCATACTTTTTGCCTTCTATTTTCTCATTCTGAGACATGAATTTGAAAATAACTGTGATGAGCTTCTGGTTTATGGAACATCTCTGGCCATACAAGACTGCAACACAGCCTCAGGGACTCCATCACCAGATTTCAGCCTTTGTCACAACCAACATGGATTGTAAAAGGGTAGACAAACACAGGAACTCACCCTTGTGGTGTAAGCAGCTTCTGGGTCATCCTCCAGCACACGAGAGAGACCAAAATCTGAGACTTTGCATACCAGGTTGCTATTGATGAGGATGTTACGAGCAGCTAAATCCCGATGGACATAACCCATATCCGACAGGTATTTCATGCCAGATGCGATCCCTCGAAGCATGCCCACCAGCTGGATGACTGTGAACTGGGCATCGTGCTTCTGGAAAACATTGGAAATGTCATTTCAGGATGGCTCATGTTCCACCTTGCACAGATTTTTTGATAAATACCCTGGAAGCTCCTCAAACGAAGAGCTCGTGAGTCAGGCGTTGTGATTTAAATGCCACCCGTGGAACCATGCTGATCTCCCAGTCAGCTGAGGGAAGGGGACAGATTTGCAATTCAGAAAAAAATTCATTTTCCCCCTTCTTGCTGTCATCAGAGTTTTAATTTCCTAGATGGGACACGTGTGAAAGCAGCACATAAATCTAAGTTGCGTGTGCTCCTGAGACTGGAGTGTCAGAACATTAGAGAAACAGATGTCCAACTCCCCTGAAAGGCCACAGGATTTTTTAGTGAAAATCCAAGCCTTCCCCAACGGCCTAATGAAAGTTTTCTATTGCACAAGAAATTGATTTAACAAAAGCAAATGCTGACCTGAGTCAGTGACTTTCAAATTCCATTAGTTTTAAACTAATTCCTTACAATTTTCCTCAACTTCAGGAACACAAAAATTACTGAAACACACTGTGACTTACCCTAAAAACTACTGGTTGCATATATTTCTAATCATCTACTTCTGGGCATAATTTAAATCTCCCAACTCTTACTAATTCTGTTTGTTAACATCTACTTTTGGTATTGATAAATGGAGATAGAGACAATAGGACAGCAGTTTGTTGTAGTGCAGCTCCCAAATGAATTCCCCAGTGCTGTAAATGTATCCTCACGGGCAGCTCTCCAACTCCTCGTGCTGCTGCTTCTGGAATTTTATTAAATGCAGGGAGCTGGCTCTGCCACATGAGGTGATCTGACATGAATCAGTCTGCCAGACTGATTGCATCCATTTTGCATTTTTGATTACTGTATTTGGGGGTGACAATAGCACCGTAAACATTAGACAAATATATGGCACAGTGGATGCTTAAAGAGTCTCTCAGAATTCCCCTTCATGAAGAAATTAATTATTTTAAAAGATTCTTAGCAGTTCTCTGTCTCTCTTTTTTACTAGAGCCAACCCAAGAGAATTTATATAGACCCTGGAAAAGATGTAGCTAAAAACCAGAAGGTTTCCAACCATGAATAGAATCAGATGCTCAGAGAGCCTTTCCATAGCAATGGGGAAAGCAAAGTAGTTTCAAAAGGCATTTATAAAAGGGGTTATATGGCCTGAGTTGCCTGTGATATTAACGAGTCACAAGGTTCTTATCTATGTTTCCACACAAGAGTAGTAAAAACAAAAAAAATCACACTAAAATGAAAGAACAAGCTGAACAACTGTTCTGTGCAGTCAGAAATTACTCTCCTTAGAGCTCTCTTCAAGGATTTCAAGCCTAAACAAAATATATATCCAGTTCAGTACAGAGATATTTCATTCAGCTATACTGACACATTATTTATATGTATTTTACAT
Source organism: Rhagologus leucostigma (assembly GCA_013397725.1). NCBI lineage: Eukaryota > Metazoa > Chordata > Aves > Passeriformes > Rhagologus > Rhagologus leucostigma. The sequence continues at coordinate 34,978 of VZTD01003229.1, read as the reverse complement.
GCTCCAGTAGACACCATAACATATACAGTACATAGTGAAACTAAGGTTGACAATATATCCCCTTTTGGGGTTAAAAGTCTAGTTCAATGTTATGAATTTGGGGGATAATGTCATTCAACCATGGCAGAACCAAAGCAGTCTCCCAGCCAAAGCTGAGTTTGCCCTAACAAATTAAAATTAAACCAGTGTTTCCCCTCAGATGGGATTTCATTTCTCCTGCACTCCTTGTTTTGCCACAAGTAAATCTTGGTGACACAGGGAGAGTTCAAATTTTTTTAGGCTCACTACTAACTTTGACAGAAAACAAAGATAAATCAGCCATAGCATTAGTATGTCTAAGGTTGGAAAAAGAAAACAGGCCAGTAAACTTTTCTAGCTGAACATTTCTAACAGCCTCAGGTATGGAGCTACTCTCTCAACTTTGCATTACTGATAAAATTTCCACAAATCCATTCATTTTGAAAATCTCTTGCTTAGGTGTAGAGGCTGCCAACCAACAAGCATTACTACATTACAGCCATATTTCAGCCTCCAGAAAAACAATTCTCATTTTTCTGTGCCAGAATGTTTTGTTTCAATCATTTTTAATAGATGTGACATACTAATGCAACCAAAATTGTCTTAATTTTGGAAAAATGCTTACTGCAAATGGACCAGCCTATTCCTACATGGCTTTCTGAGGACATCATGATACACACAAACCCAAATGGAAATACAGAATTATCAAGCAACAAGAGCTGATGATGAATCAGAGTGGCAGTAAATTAATAACAAGTTCAGAACAAGAGCCAGTTCTGCCCCATTTAATTTCCTATTGCACTTACTCGTAGGAAGCTGTCCAAGGAACCATTTTCCATATATTCAGTAACAATCATAACTGGTTTACCTGCAAACAGAGCACAGGGGTCAGGCTGTTTAAAGGAATACATTGGAACACAATCAGCAATTCCAAGCATTTCAGGAACGTGCCCAAACCTTCCTAACCCCAAGGATAATTTTCACATTTCGAAAGGGAGCAAAAGATGCATGGGCATGGGCAGAAAAGCATGGGCAAACCAAGGCTGGGTGCAGACAGAGATGGAAAGGAAAGTGCACAATAGAACCCAGGGCACTGAAAAGAGAAGCAGAGCTGTAAGATGGGCATTCCCTGCTTCCAGGCAGTCCTGCCTCCTTCTGTGGTGGGATCACTGACAGCACAAACCTGGCAGGGACCTGAACATGCTGCACCCATGGGGCGATGGCAAACTCTAAGGAAACAGCCCTTGAAAAGCCTTTAATATCATCCAAAACTCATCCACACATATTCAGCCAAGTTTTTGAAACCATTCCTTCCACCCCAAGGTATTTTGTGACACAACCAAGATCTTATATGCAGCTCTGACATGGTGGAGAGAAATGAATGCAAAAATTAACGTGATGATGGTGAAGTTTTCAGACCAAGGTCATTGCCCTGCTAATATTGTACCACCACATGGATTTAATTATTTCATAATATTTACTAAAGCTTTGCTTATTTTCTCTTTGTGGTAGAGAAAAAGGTGGGTAAGAGCATGAAGTTATTTAAGGAGATGAATTATTATTGCACATAAAATACAGGAAGGCATCTGACCATAAAAGTAGGATGAAGGCCTGCATATTGTATAGTTGGCCTGGTGAAATTTTAGCTTTTAAAATTGAACAGCATGAGGCTTGATAACTGTACCTGGTTTAATTAAGAACAAGAAAGTCATTAAAAAAGCCAAGTAAATGGTAACAACACCTTTTTTGTTTGCTTTTTCAAAAAATACAGCTTCTACCAAATAGAAATCTTAGAAGAGAAATAGTGATCTCAAAGAATGAGTTTAATATGAGAAGAAAATTACGCATTAATGGGTTCAAACGTCTTCTTTCTGTGGTATAAATGACTTGTTATACTGTGGGAGTCACACTAATGAGTAATTGACTGACATCCATTCACCAGTAGGAACTACTGTATGCAAAATAATAATATTGAATTATATAGGAGATGACACAGATACAAGATCTAACAATGTAACAGCTCAAAAAAAAATCTATTTATGGTTAGTCTTGTTAGCAAGAAATACACAGACAAATTACACTCTGTGTGTAACATGAATTCAAAGGGATTTCTGGTAACACAGACAAGATGCTGCCGGACCTTTCAAGCGCAGGGCTATCCAAAACTTTCTATGATAAATCCATGTGCTTTGCCATGCACTTTGAATCCAAGAGACAAGTGCCTGGTTTCTGTACAAACTCAGGCCATTTTATGAGACTTATCAGAAGAATTCAAGCTGGAGTAAGAAATATGTCTTCCAAATTATTACAGGAGCATCTTCCTGCCTTGCTCACCCACACTCCAAAAGCCTTAAGTGCAGGGTTTCGCTCTCATTCTGTTGGAAATGCGCCCATAATAAGAAGCAAATGCTCTGAAGTTTTAAAAGAACCCTCTGCATCCATTTATCAAAGCACAGCCGTTTATAAATGATAACAAGTTGTGTCAACAGTGTTGCCCAGGTTTATTAAACTAACAGGCTACAAATTGCTGTAAATTATTAGTAAACTAAGCAGAACATGCGTGCTGGTTATTAAGATTACTGCCTATAGTGTGCCCAGAAGGGTGGGGCAGCAGCTGGGAAAAGCAGGACAGAAATCCACGAGGAGCAGAGGAACAACTCTGTGCTGGAGGCAAAGCTGGAAGCCTGATGTGCTGATTGATTTGTTAAAAAAAACCACAAAACCAAAAAAACCCCCAAACCCGCAAGCTTCTTGTCCTTCTATCACCCTGTAGAATGTTAAATAAAATAAATCATTATATTTACTTTGTGCCATGTATTTTGCCCAGTAAAATGGAGACAAGTAACTCCAGAGCAGATTTCTCAACTCCCGTACTGGAGCTATCTGGAGAAGGTGTTTTACCCCTGAGGCTTTTATTGCCCTCAGCTGTGAATATTCAGTTTGCTTTCTCATACACCGATGTGACGGGCAGCTGGCACTCCTGACCTCCTCCTCCAGCCCCCTAAGCAGACAGCAGAGGTGCGACTACACCTGAGTAGCAAACTCAAAAGTAGTCACTTATATAGAATACAGAGAGAATTAGGAATGCACATTCAAGAGCAATGCACAAATTCCTGCATGTACAGCAATGAAATTATTGTCTCAAGTGCTTCAGGAGCACAAAACGTAACAAAATAGATTTTAGCTCAGCTGCGTGCAGACTGATGCTGGCGTTTCATGTGATTTTGTGACTGCAAATCTTACTCTGACTGTACAAAGTGTGTGTCACTACAAAGTAGGAGATAAACTTCGATTTATGCAGGCAGACCTTTCCTAATGAGACTGTGAGACCTAAGATAAACAATAATTTCTTTGCTACTGAAATCTGCGAAATAGACTTTCATGAATCACACATAGAGAAGTCATTATTATTATTATAATTCTGTGTCTTCATAACATATAGTGTTTTACATACCTTTCATTAGTGACTTTTAGACATATTCTGGTGGCGTTTTTAATTTCCTACTCTTTTCTGCAGTATGCTAAGAATTTTTTTCAGATGTATGCTTGTGAACCCTTAATCACACAATTTAAAAAAAAAATTCTTAAAACCATCTACTTAAACCCAAAGTACTTTGGTATGTTTCTATCCAGTTAAACTGGAAATATCCTCAGCAAATTCTAAGCTGATCACTGAAATGGCAAAGAGCTGCTTTGCCAGCAGGGTCCTCTCAGATAAACAAGGAAATATCCCACCAAATTTTTCCAATCCTTTGAAAAATCTTGGCGCATTCCTGATTTTTTAAAAGATTGCCTCATATAAAATCTTATTGATCTCCCACTTAATAACTAATGTAGGTAGATAAATTTGATCACTATATATATCACTTCATTCCGCTGTGGAAATACAGAAAGTGTAGCTGAAGAGGGTTGTTGAAATACATTACTTTTCCAGGAAGGTACCACATGGACATGGACGTTTCAGTTAATTTTTTTAGTCTCAAAAAGAGAAGGTGATTTGTTACGATAAACAAAGACCAAGAACATACTTTAACAAAAAAAAAAAAAGAAAAAAAAAAAAACCAACCAAACCAAACCCATAACAAAAGCACCCAATGGCAGATTTTGAAAATGCATTTTAGTAAATATATATATAAGCACAGAGATAAAATGAATTTTACTACTGACAGATTAAATCCTCAAGACTTTTTTTTTTGAGATTTTTAACCAAGATGTATGAATTCTGGAATTCTGGAGCTTTAAAATGCCTCATGCTGGTACATATTGAATATCCCATGGAGTAGTTCACCCACATGAAAATCATGTAGGAAAAAAGTTTGGCCTTATTTAATAATTCACTAGAACCAGTTGTTGTACCAGGTAGGCTGTTCATTAATTAGTGCTAATGACAAATCTAATGACTTAGTTGTAAGCAGAACACAGGGCAATTCAGTGCAATTAGGAAGCCTCAGCACATCAGACTCCACGACTCCTTACCAGATTATCACCCAGCGCCTCTTGGCCACTGTGGAGCAATTTGTAGCTCTGGAGTTTATTAAACCTGCCAATTTATTATTGAGTTTTTGCAGAGCATAAACCTGGATGACCTAATTTATAATTCACTTTTGCTCTCCTTTGAAACATCAGTAAATCAGAGAATTATTTAGCCTGGAAGGTTCCCCCAAGACATTTCCATGCACAGATGTCCCTGTCATTTCTTACTTTTAGTGACAACTCCCTCCAGTCGGATGATGTTGGGGTGGTCAAACTGGCCCATGATGCTTGCTTCTCCCAGGAAATCCCTCCTCTGCTTTTCTGTGTAGCCAACTTTCAGGGTTTTGATGGCCACGGAAATTTCCTTTTTAGAAGGCAGCTTCAGGCGTCCACTGCACACTTCTCCAAATTCCCCTGAAAAATAGAGTGGAAAAGTGACAAAAGCTGAAATGTGTTTATTTCGTAGGGATTCAAGACAGAAGAATCAGCACTCAAAAAAGCCCCTGAAGTGTGGTGTATACTGGTTTAACCTTTTGCAATATGCAAAAGCAGAGCACAAGAAAAATCATCTTAGCATTCAAAAGAGGAAGTATTAAATGTGTAGAAAACTGTTGGGAGAAGACATCTCACTTGGAAATTTTTGTAGTTAACTAATTTTTACACAAATCACATAAGGAAGTTTCAATATGCTAATAAAACATGTTAATATTTGAGCAGCAACTGATTTCAAAGCCCCTTTTCAGCTTTATTTTCCAAGGTTTTTTTTTCAGACAGCAAGGTTAATCAAAAAAGGCCCTGAATAAATGTGTGGTAGGGCAATGACCTTTCTCTGCTGCTAACCCATGCTAGATTTGAGTCAACACCATAGAAGTGAGTGTCACCATATCTTATCACCAGCTGCTTCATCCTCTAGGCATAGAACTGTCCTATCAAGGTAATAACCACTAAAAGGAAGATAGATCTTTATGTACATTCATACTGCTAAAAAGCACTGACATTACCTCCTCTGATTCTAACATTTCAGGCTGCCAAGACAGGCAGCAGCTCAGAAAACAAATTTTAAAAGCTATCACCAGTAACTAATGGGAGTTGAGTTCTTTTCAGACTTAATTAAAAGCATTCAACTTCTGCGAGCCCAAATGACCATTATACTTTACCAACAGTTCAAACACCAACCCCTGCTCAATACTGTCAGAGCACCACAAAATAGGAAGACCAAAGCACATCTTGAAAACAGAAGGAAGGGGAAAAAAAATGCTTGAAATAAATCTTGTAGTGCCCAGCTTCCAACTCCATTTTCTTGATGTTTCAATGGTCCAAAAATCTATAAGAAGCTAAGCTCTTAGAACTATTTTACAGTTACTGTCAATGGAGACTTCAGCTATGATTTCAGCCAGCAGCCCAGCAATCAATCCTTCATTTTCAAGCTGGAATCGTGTATCTGATATTTGTTTAACTTCTGGGAAGGAAAAGGTTACGGTTAATGTCCATCAGCAAAGTCCCATTTAGCCATGGCTGAACAACTGAGTGATTAATCAGATTCCAAAAGTACCTCGAGGCCAGCGGATGCTGCAAGAGAATAAAAGTTGGGCTCTTTCTAGCAATGAAGTTTGCTGTTGTCTCTGGATATAAAGCGAGTTTACTTTCTTGGAAATTACTTCCTTGGAGAGAGCTCCGCAGGTAGCCCAGTTACATTAACCTTTGATTATTTATAGCCAGAGCAGCATGGATGCTAAATACATCTACCTGGTGAACAGCCACAGCGACCCATGCAGCAACACTACAATTTGTCCTGCAAATTATTATTATATGGTCCCAGTCAGAAATGGACTGGATCTCACCAGAAAGTGTTTAGGAGGAACAAGAGCTTGTGTTTGAGTGGAGCACCTGGCACTGACTGTGAGATATGAGGATGATGGCTTTTCATACAAAGCCTTCCTGAGGCGTTTATTTTTAATTATGCTACGCACATAAAGACTGTATAACCTGCCCTGCAGACTGGTGTGTCTATTTACACGCAGAAAGCTGATAGGGATTATTTAGGAGGGCTGTTCACGATGCAAAGATCTCTCTTCAGGGTATCCTAACTTCTTTTTAAGTAGGCTATTTAGTACATCAGGGGATGGCATTTGCTGTGCATTTAGACTCAGGGGAATGAAGATTCTGTGAAATCAGCTCCTCCCTTCACTTTGCTGCATTTTAAATCTGTGCACAGAACTCTCTCAGATTTGGAGAGGCACCAAAGCTCAACACTTCATAAACATTGGGAACATCAGCAACGTTCTAGCCCTCACTGAGGTACTGCAAACTTTCACAATAAGTTCATGGACAGGTAGCCCCTGAATTTTAGGAATAATTTGATCAACCAGATGTTATGCTACAAGTATATTTCAAATTTGGAAGAAAAGCAAATGCTTGCTTTCTTGTTCAGCAAAGCACATGGTTAAATCTACCCCAAATCAAGAAAGTACTTTCTGTAGTATTCTCCTACTACCCAGTTGGATTTAAACTTCTGAAGTGGTTTGTTGAACTGAATCCATAAAAATAGTGAGTTATTTTAAAAGAAAGAATTACTGTAAAGAAAAATCTGAAAAAGTGGCTTCTGACCTCAATTTTCTTATGCTTAGCCTCCCACTAAAATCCCTTGTGTTTTTCTTGAGGTTCTTTTGGATAAGAATATTTCCTTATTGCATTTGGGTATGTTTTCAAAGCTAAGTAAGCTCTGAAAGCCCTCTCTTCTCAGAGACTTCTGGCAGAAGCTGTGAAAAACTGCTTGGAGTACTTCAGAATGTTGAGATTGCTTGCCTGACTTGAAGGTCTCATTACTTACGTCACACTTCAGGGGAGTTAAATGAATCCCTTCTTCCCAAATCCCTGTCTCTTTTATAATTTCATTCACACTTGCCTTGCAAAGGACAAGGGCAGGACGAGACCAAGCCATTCACTCAAACAAGTCATTGACTCACTAAGAGGCAGGAAATGCCTTTCTGGTTTTGGGGAGAAGTGTTCCTGAAGAAGTTGCCTCAGAGGCACTCTGAATGTAAAAGCCACCACGTGCTGAGGGTGATAGCAGTGTAAAGTGATGCCACAAACTCATTTTGGAAGCTCCCAGCAGTCTGTGGCCTGATTTTCATCTGTTCTCCCCTTCCTGGCTCTTCCTGTTGGCATCTCAAGCAACTGCTAAGAGGAAATGTTAACTGTAATGCCTTATGTACTTCAAGCTACATGAATTGAGTTATGGTGCCCAGAAAAAGGTGTTATGATACCTCGAGTCCAAGTTTTAATGTAAAAAGCTTGCAGGAACCCTATGCCACTTAGCTCAGCTGGTTTGAGCAGGGTGCTGATAATGCCAAGGTTCAGGTTCAATCCCTGTGTGGACCATTCACTTAGGAGTTGGACTCCGTGATCCTTGGGGGTCCCTTTCCAACTCAGAATAACCTGTGATTTTCACTGCAGTGGAGCAGAGAGACTTTCAGAACACCTGACTCCTTTAGGACATAGTCCTTTTTTGGAGCCTCTCGAAAACATTTCCTCGGTTTTCAGACACCATATTTGGCAAATTTTGGTTTACCTCTTATTATAACGTGTATATGGACTAAAAATAGGTCAGAATAACCAAGCTGTAAAACATGGCATGATCCTCAGGAAGTTCTTTTCTAGATTCATATAATGCACACAGCCCAAATTTAGAGAGCTTGCATTTGTGAGGCTCCTGAAAGTCTTACAAGGAAGCACACTGCTCCTGGACTTAAATTTTGAGTGTCCTCCTTCTTCATCCCCACACTAATTCCCTATTATGTGCAGTAAGCAGAGCTTTGCTGCCTTGACTGAAGATGATGGAGAACAGTGCACTCTTGTGGGGCAAAATTAAAACCAGAAAGGAACACGGATTCCACCTTTCCATAAAATAACTTTAAACTAAAAAAAGTTGAGTAGCTTCGGTAGGAGAGGATGCAAACAGTTCCTTTTTTTTCGCTGGGTGATAGGGAGATGCACTGAGTACAGTAGCTTGGGTTCTACACTTTTTCCAGCTGAAAATCTTTTGCTGTCCACTTGGAGTCTGCCTCTCACCTCTCATGGTTTTAATTCAACTGTGTACTTAGAGAGAAGCCAAAAAAATCAATAATAAAGGAACAAGTATTTTTCAATGGATTAAAAATCAATAGTACTCCTCATAAATGCTTTAATATAGGAGGAAAGGTAACACTCCATGAACTTCTGTCTCAATGAGACAATCTGCCACTTCACCTCAGGGAGGAAGCACACATCCTACCAGGAGCTACATGTTGCATTGCAACACTCAGTGTAATGAGACTTTCTGTAATCTGGCTCCTCTGTTACAAAATCTGATCATTTCACCAGCTTGTTTCCTGTAAATCCAACAATCTGTGGCATCTGTATGGCTCAGACAATCAGTTATTGGAAGACAGCCCTTTCCTCCTAAATCGATAATTCGAATCCAAAGCAGTGACCAAAATCAATCCAACGACCAAAGGTCACTGCAGTCTGATGGATGTGTGGTGACTGGTATGAAATGAGTTTGTGGTTTCACTCAAGGCATAATAGTCAAGAGTCCTTTTATGGGAGAAAAAAAGAAAAAAACCAAACATCTTCACAGCTGATAACATTTTCTGTGCTGTGCTGACAGGTTTTAAAGAGAAACATAGAAGTGAGTCTGAACGATCTTTTCCCTTCCAACAGTGGTGCACTCAAGTATGGGCTTGGTGGCCTTTGAAAAACTGTCTTGCTGTCTCCTTTCTTTGAGGAAAAATAGAAATATAAAAATTGTGTGCCCTTAACTTTGCACTGAAATCAGCTGTAAATATGACCTACTAATTTGAACACTTTCTAGAACATTTTCTTTCCAGTCACAACTATAAACCCAAAGATATAAAAAACAGCATTCACAGGAAAAAGTATCTTTAGTTCAGCATATCTGGTGGTCATTACCTGCTCCAACTACTTTATCAATGGATATATTGGAAGCATCCAGTTCCTTGGCAAATTCATGCACAGCTTGGTTGGGATCCTCATACGTGTGTGGATCTACGTAAGTCCTCAGGCCTGGGAGCTTTACTGTGTAAAAACACATTCAGAGAGAAAATGTTACTTAGATTGAGTAATCCTTCTGAAGAAAGCTCATGAGACAACAGAAACCCAATCAGTAGAAGGAAGAGGTATTCTTCAAATCAAACTGGTTTTTGTGGGTCTTCAGGATCTTTGTACAGAGTGAAACCAGGCACTAATGTGCTGCAGAGAAGTCTGACAACCCATTTCAAACATCTGCACTTGTAGCATTTAACTGCTTTTCAAATATTAAAATACCACTCACCCCTCCCAGGCTGCTACATATAGATGATGCCTTATATTGACCCATCCAAAGTAACAACAAAAGGGCAAGGAACAAAATGTGTTGCTACAGTTAACCTGAAAAGTTCTTAGGAATATACTAAGAAAGCAGATTAACTCCAACTTTTTTTTATCCAAGTCCATCAACAGGATGCATAAGAAACTTACACACGAAAAAATGCACCCCTGCCTCAATCCCTCTGCCAGTACACACAAGGATGGGAGAAAATTGTTCTTAATAAAAATTGGTTCTAGAGCTCTGCTCCCCTTACATCCATGTTATTATTTTGGCCCTGTCTACAGTTTCCTGGCTAGGGATTGCTGGAAGAGATCGTTCCCAACCTTTGCCTCTAACAAAAACGCTGAAGGCAAAGCACAGCCTCATTCCCCCTCCCCAGCTCAAAGCCTTGCTTGTGTTTGCACCCAGTACCTTCTGTGCCTGCCTCTGTATTCATTTTACAACAGGAATATATTTTATTAACAAAAAGTGAAATACCCAGCTTGAAGTATTCTGCTTCTGACACAAACCCTACATTCCCAGACATGTACTCCAGCTCTCTCTAACTGTACCAGCTGGTCTTGTAAAAGATATTAACTCCTTCTACAAACACTGCTTTAACCCACTCAAGAATATCCTTTCCAGCTTAGCATTATTATACTGCAGCAATTTTTTCACTGCGCTAAAATAGTTAAACTTTTGTTTTGGTGGGGTTGCGCAGATGGGAAAAAATACCTTTGGACCAGGAGAGCACAAAATTGTTTTATCAAACAATGCTAAGCGTACGTTAAAAAAAGAAAAAAAAAATCAATTTTATGGAGATTTATTGGCCTCAGAATTGACGAAAAAATGATAAAACTGTGGTCCCAAGCTAATTGCCTTGAAAACAATGCAAAGCAAGAGCCATGCTCTCAACACAAGGGCTGCGTGTGCACGGCATTAAAAGCCGACTGTGTTTCCTTCAAGAGCCTGATGATTACAGAATTACCTGCAAGTAAAACAAAAAGTAATTGGCTGTATATTGCTGTTGGTTAAAAATCTTGTAAATGCTCCTTTCCGTCCATGCTGAATGTACATTACAGCCCCCCTCATATCCCCAGTAAAAATAACAATTAAAAGCTTCTGCACTGTGGGGTTTTCGGCTTCAGATTTTTAATGCTGACCCCAGAGGTTGCCAAGATCAGGTGATGGTGGCTGCAAGGAGAATAATCCCTTCACACCAATAATTAAGGGCAGCCTGTGTAGGGACTGGGTTCTGTCATGAAATACAGATAATAAACACGTGCACATGTGTTAAGCTGCACTACTTTACAGCTCATTCTGTGCAAACATAATAATTTACATTTTCATTTTAACAGCACAAATTGCCCTAAAGGTAGCAAAAAAATAAAAAAGGCCCAGCCAGAGAAGGCAAAGGGAGAGGATCTGAGGAGGTGAAACATTTTTGTTCCTTTGAAGTAATATTATAGGATTTGTAATAAGGCTGCAGGGAATAGTTCATGGCTGGAGCCTTTTTAAAAGTAATTCAGAGTAAACTGACTGAAATAAACCAGCTGCTGTATTTAAGATGCTGAAAGTTTACGACAACCATGGAAGTTACTTTATCCTTTTTTAGTTCATAGGAGCAATTTTCTTATTCTTTGGGAAAGACTGTAATTTGGTAGATTTAAAGTTTCAACTGCCACACACGTACATACTTACAAATTCCAACAGATAAATATCTGCAAAATCTATAATAAATAATTTTCAAGAACTTCTAACAGAAATACCAGGCCCATGATTGGCTCTGTTCTTACTGCACAGTGAATCAGCATGGCACTACTCAGAAAACAGTACATAAATATCCAAAGCCAAATTAAAAGCAATTTAATCCACAGGAATTTAACAGCACTGACATGTTTAAGAATAGTGATTGCAACTTTCCATTGTGTGGGAATAAGGAGAGCAAATTCTGAACTGTTATTTGTCCGTGACACTTATTTTACTGGCTGCTTTTATTTTATAACCTCATTAAATTTGGATGATGAAGCATTAATTCTATGGGCCACATGTAACTGTAGAGATTTTTTTGAGAATAGTTGGTTTGCAGTTGTTGGGTTGCATGAAGCAAATCCACTGCTACAGCCTGTGTGTCCCCTGACAGTGCTGGGGAAGGAGACAGAAATTGTGGATATTCATGCTCTTGGCTCTCCGGAGATAAGGAGGGGCTGGAAACTTAAAATAATAATAATAATTTGAGCAGTCAGAGAACAGTTATTCCATTGTCATGAGGATTGGGAACCAGTTCTAATTTCCAGCTACTGCAGGTAAATCCCTTATTACAATGTTAATTCACTTATATTTGGGGAGGAGGCACCTGACTTTGGTACAAGCAGCTCTTTTCTTGTAAATAGCAGAGTGCCAAGGTCGTGTGCAAAAAACCCCACATATGTTACTGTTACAACATGCTAGGCAGCAGAAATATATGGTTCAACATGGTTTACACAGTGTAGCAGGAAGCATCTGGAGCTGAAACAGTTTCAAAGATGATCTACTGCTTCTTATTAAACAAATCCTCATTAGACATCAAGAATTATGTGGGTGAAAAAAAGGATTTTCTGGTCTTGGTGTCTATGAGGGGCATTATCTTTGTCTGTAAGGATATAAAAATCCGAAGTGCAGTGATTAAAAAAAAAAAACAAACCAGCAAGTAATCCTCCCATTCCTGATCAGGAATTAGGTTATCATCTTTTTCCCTCAGCTTCTCCTACTCCAAAACAAATTTATTCCTATTTTAAAGGGTGTATGGACGGAGCTTTGCCTGTGATTCAATCTTCAGGATCCACAGCTCTGCTGTGAAAGAGTGTAACATAGTTATGCACATCGCAAAGAGGATCCAGGATCAGATTATTACTATTATTATTATTTGTAGGTGAACTTTGTCAAGCAAACAATTTTCACAGTCCCCTTAGTGTTCATCAAGACTGGTTTAATTGATTTATATCTTGTTTTAGGTAAAAAAAAAATATATATATTTCTTAGACTTTATATGATGAGGAAGTTGCAGTTACAGCCTGGATTTCAGTGATGCACAGCAGAGTCAACATCCCAGTTCCAACCACACGCACCGTTCGAACACAGACAGCGATGTTTTCCTCATTACTAACCTGAACACAGATGTAAGAAGTTGAAACACAGAATAATTGTTTGGGGAAAATCTCCTTCCCCACAAGAGAAGGTATAATTCTCTTCCTCATTTCACCTTGGTTTAAGTGAGGTATGGCTCTTCCTTTTTTTTTTTTAATTGAAAATTATCAGTTACCTAGGGGATGAATTCAACAGATCTGGAAGCATTAAAAGGCATCAGTAACTTACAATGGCCATTCCCAAAATGCAGCCTTTTCTCATCAGTGCCATGTTTAGACTTCTTGTATCCACAGAATCTACAAGCAACAGAGAAAAAAAAAATAACATAGAGAATTTTATGTGTTAACTGCAGGTGGAAACAGAATAAAATGTTTTCCCTGCACAATTAAATGCCTGTTTGAAAGTTTAATGATATTTACATTCTCTGTGCCCTATAGAGGCATGTGATGTTCTCAGGGAATTTGAGGAAATTGGCTAATGAGAGGATTTGTTGATTTTTGACCCCTACAGTTTAATTTTACCATTGCCTGAGAATGTGTTTATAGCATTTTTTAACAACTGCTGCATGATTTGGGCTGCTAACGTTAGCGGGCTCGTTACTGACTGTGAGGCAGTGCTTGGAGCTCCTGGCAGCAGACAAAGGATTAAAAACCAGCCACACCACGACACCCGAAGTGCCACGGTCATCAGGGCCCCTCTGGGACGCTGAAACACGAGAAAATGTGCAAATCAGACACCAGACTCACCTCCCAATCAAGATGTACACCACCACTGTGAGGAGGATGATGGCCACTGCTGCTGAAATGGCAATCATCACCACCTGGCTGTTCTCACTGGAGATGGAGAACGCTGCAAAGTCAACACAAAAATATATAAATAACCTCACATGTGCACATCACACTGATGATATCACAACTGACATGCATACAGGGGACAGACATCATTACATAGCATTTGGTCTCCTGGCAGATATTTAATCCGTTATAGAATTTTTCATCAAACAAATAAATACAAGAGAAGAAAACACAAGACTCCAGCCATTTTTGCCAGTTTACCGAAGCTGTTTCTGCTACTCTTAATTTTCACTCTTGCTAATTGTAGCAACTGCTGGCAAACTGATACTTATACATAAACATATACATAAATAACATACATGTCGTGTATGCCATACACACTTTATGTCATGCTCAGTAAGGAACTTTTCCTTGGCAAGAAATACCATAATCATCACCTTCGCTTTCCCTTCTGTAGGCTGGAAAGTGCTTTTAGGAGCTGAGTTTCCCAGTTAAGCCTGACAATACCCACATGAAAATCGTGGAAAGCTAGGGCACGCAGACACAGATGTCTACAGGGAAAACAAGGGCTGTTTTCTGCCTTATGTTGGGTTTCTCCCTGTGGTCCCTAAGCATGGAGCTTTAGACTGCTAAGCAATGACAGGATGACCTTAGACCTTCGGTGTGAGGACAAGTCTCCAGCAGAGACCTCCTGAGCTTCCCTGAGCACAGCAGAGTTGAACTCCTCAGCACTGTGCTTCAACTCAGCTGCCCAAACTGAGCTGAGAGCTACCAGTCCTGGCCCACACAGGTTAGAGAGCCTGTTTAGGGTCACATCATTCCCATCTCTGCCTATTACACACCTGCAACTGCACTCAGTTGTGATAATTTGGCAACAGGACCAAACTTACACCATTTTTTGGTCATCTGTATAATTTGTACGCTTATTATTGAGATGTGCACCACTGTCTCCATCCACATTTCTACTTTTTCTTTTTCCCCTTCTTTTGGTAACATTACTTTGCACAGAAAACTCATTAAACTCTAAATTGTTAATTTTTTTATTTCTGCAACTAATTTTTTTCTCCTTGTTATAATTGTCCTGTCTTGAGTTCTAGTTTCAACTAGTATGCCAAAGCTGCAAGTCACCATAACAGCAATTTGTAACTCTTTTTTTTAAACATGAAGCTTGTTTGCCTTTCAGAATAAAAGCCGAGGTGGAGAAGGAAGAATTGGGGATGAAATACATAACATATCTCAGATATACACAGAATCAGGGTGAAAGATTTGGCTTGACACTACTCTTTGGTTTTCTGTCGAACTCCCTCCCTCAGCAAGAGCCATGGCCTAGCAAGGCATTGATTGTGGCCTGAGGTAGCAATAGGGTAGGGAATGGAAGAAAACACCACCTGTGATAGTTATGGGATACTCTTTATAGCCTGTTTCAAGTTTAATGATAAAATATAAAGTTATACGGCAATGCTACCAAGAAAGACACATCATAAATAGTTATGAGACACGTTTCCTCAGCTAGAGAAGGAGTGAAAGCAGCCATTCAGATCAGTCAGAAACTGGGCAGGACGTCAGCATAAACTCTTTGAACAAATACATACAGTCTGGGCTGGTTTCAAACTCAAACTTGCGGCTGCTTGTCCCATATCCAGCTGCAGTTCGGGCTCGGATTTGGAAGACATAGGTGGTATCAGGCTTGAGGCCACTGATGGTAACGTTGGTGCCCTTGGCTCTCAGAATAGTATAGCTCGTCTCTTGCTCCTGCTTTTGAAAAAAGAAATGATCAGATTAAAACCACACCCTAAAAAAACAGAAATGAGAGGTAGCAAAAAAATAACTACTACAAATGTCCTGGAGAGGACTGGCATATTTTTAAATATTTATAGCCTGACAAATGCTCGCACAAACATTCATTTTCAATCATCTTTTAACAAGATATCTTAAATCATCAGATTTTCTATGGTATTGTGCTGTAAATTGAATACTAGTCGTGCTGAGTACATGACATTTTATTAAATGGCTTTGCAACATTCTGTCTGTGGTCTGTAAAACAACAACAAAATTATTAAAAGATTATTTAAAAAACATAAATCAGGTTTGCCTACTGCACTGAACTGGAAGTTGTAACAGGCCAACTTAGACATTTTAGGGCCCTGCAGAGCTGTTGCAGGATGCAGTTTTTACTGCCTCACATTTTACAAGACAGTGGTTACCTTTATAATAGTCAGAAGGGAAACCCCACTTGGGCTCCTCAGCTCAGCAAAAAGGCAGATTTAACTGGTTTTCTATTATGCTATAAAAACTATGAGATAGTTGTGTGCATCCTCATTTGGACAAAACCACACTGAATTCAGTCCTGGACTATGTTCATAACCCCACTCTGCTTAATAGTCACCTATGTCTGACATAATGTCTTTTATATAAAATAAGAGGAGGACTGGTTTGTAATTTGGTAAGTTTGGATACACTTCACACTGTGTAAAAAGCTAACTCTGATAAAAGTATGTCTCAGTCCCCCTGTAAGCACGTAATCTTAACATTTAAGCATGCCTGAGGTAACATTAAGCATTTGGAGCCTGAGGTACTGCTTATTTTACTAAAGCCATCTTGTACCAAAAGAGCATTTTTGGCTTCCTAAATACGGCAGCTGGAACTGTCTCAGGAAAAAAAAAACCTCTTGGCCAGCAGCCACACATGTGGGAAACTGTGAGAATCTCAATTGTTTAGGTTCCCCACCATGAACTTTTTTATTCTGGAGGCGGTGGGGATTTCATGTGATGTCCTTTCACTTTGAACACTCTGCAAAACACTGCACCCATTGAATTTTGCCGGTTTGAAAGCAGAAACCGAGCGAACGCACGTCGGATGCAGAGAATCTCACCTAATTCTCATCATGTTTTATGGCATTGCATTAGCTGGTGAGGGGCTGACATTTTAGCTCTGACAACACTGGAGTGCCAATGCACGAGCACAGGGGTTGGAAAATACTCAACACACTCATTGCCAAGGCCATTTCACCTCCACGTGTAAAGTTCAAGTGACTGGAGTTGTTTGAGTGTGTTTACTCTGCCGGGCTGTCTGCAGGAATAGAGTCGGGATATTCTAGGTTAGTAGGTGAACATCAGAAACTGTTCACTTTGGTGTGCTAAAGAAGCCTAAGTGCCCTGTTCTTGGCAGTCTTTGATACAGAGAAACAGAAACATTTACACTATAGTTAGGGGAACTGCCAGAACCTCCACGTAATATTCAACACTATGCTCATGAGAAATCACAGTGAAAGGAAAAAAGAAAGAAAAAATAAAAATAAAAAGGAAACCAGAAAAAGCAGCTAAGCCCGTGCTTAAAAGTTACCATCCAGAATCCAAACCTCAGATAGGGTGAGCTGGACCCAGTCTTCAAAGAATGACTATAAAAATGTTTACTATGGCAAATTTTCTTTGCAAAATAAAAATAAAAAGGAAATCAGCATTGGACCTCCTCAGAGTTTCCCAGTATTTCCCTAAAACGTTCTCTGTTCTACATTCAGGGAAGCAAATTTACAGGAGAACACTCTCAAGAGCTAACAGGCTTGGGGAAAATTATTTATTTTTGAACTAACAAAGGCCTGGTATTATAATTTGCAGGCTTTCCTTATCTCGTCATTCAGTTGGATGTAGGCAACTATTTTAATTTCAAAGACATAATAATCTTGTCTTTAAAACTCAACATCTTTTGTGTATGATATGACTGGACATTCATTTTGATCTCACTTCAGGCTGCTTTTATGAAATGCAAACATTTCCTTCTGGTGCAGATACATATGTGCAAGGGAAAATATAGTCATGGCCCTGTCTGTTAATAATCCACATTGGAACTTGGAAAATAAACCTCTGAAACAATGGTAGGGAGGATGTCATGGTATCTCAGTTTATGGGAAGCTTTTTACACACATATTTTGTAAGTCATTTTTTATGTTACTAGTAATCAAATCAGTGCAACACCACATAAAAGCCCAAGTTTATCTTTCTTGGGGATAAAGCAGAACTTCAGAGATACAGCACCATAAGCAGAAATACACAAAAAGGAGAGCCAGTCTTTGCCAAGCAGAACTTTAACCAAACACTCTGTTTGAGGATAAATTTGAACTTGGATGCACAGTGCAATTTCTTCCTGAATGTTTCTGCATAGTTTACCAGACACAATCTTTGCCGGGAAGCAAATCCCACTACTGTTAGGGTCTCATTTGCAAGTGACATTTTATAGTTTTATACTTTGTTTCACAAAAAACATATTTTTGAGACATTTTAAGTTGAGAGTGGCAGTACCAGTAAGGGTGAATGGTCTGTCCTTTTCCAGATCAGCCCAGAGAGTGCTTATATTATAGAAGGACAACTAAGTTTTCCATCAGCTTCATGTGCACTTGAGAGGCCAAAACCTGGCTACACATTTCTGGGAGGAGGCCACAGTCCTGATACTGCTTCCCTTATTGACAGAAGTGAACTCTTCACGGATATGACATTTCCTCCAAGTCTCGTGGAGTATTCATGGCCTACCTACACTCAAAACCAGAATAATAAGAGTTTAAAAGCAACAGAGTGCATCTGAATGCACTTTTTCAGCCTCGGAGAGAGTACAAAGTGCAGAGTTCTGTGTTGGCTGTAACCACTGATCACACAATTCCTACAATGGCAAAAGCAAATCTATTTCAGCAATGTGAGACTGCAGCTTAATTTCACTCACTGTTTGGAGAGAGAAGGCTCCATCTTAATAAAGTGTATGTGATTTAATTGTAAGCCACATATTTAATTTAAACAATTTTAATAGTTTATGAGTGGTATTTAAGAGATGGATTTTTTTCTGTACCTTCACATGACAAGATACTCCTTCAAGAGAACATAATTATGTGAACAAGGACAAGGAGGAAACAAAGAATAGGACTTGTGCAAAAAAAAAACCATGTCTTTGTAATTTATGCACTTTGATGGCTGAGACACTTAAAATTCAGCACAGCATTATATGGATGAGGTGTCATTTAGTACCATTAACTTGACATAAAATGTTATGCCTTATCATAAAATAATTGCCTAAAAATTCCAAATGGTCTCCCTCTGAAAGAAGATTTTGCTTCTTTCAAGTGTTTTGAATAAATATTGACTGGGGCTTCATAATCAAGCTCTAAAATTTTTCGCAAAAAATACAATTCTATTCTAAATTCTGCTTCTGAAAAACCGCCACTCAGTTCATAATGCTATGAAGTGTTCAAAGCCAGGCTGGATGGGGCTTTGGACAACCTGGGATAGTGGAAATTATCCCTGCCTATAGCAGGGGGTTGGAACTAGATGATCTTAAGGTCCTTTCCAATCCAAGCCATTCTGATTCATTCCTAAAAGTTAAAATAGTTTCCTAGAGCTGTAGCTACTAATTTCTTTAGACACATATAAAGCTCTGCTCTTTCAGCTACACAACGGCAATATCTGGTGACAAAAACCAAACTGAATGGCTTAATTAACTACTCTTGAGAAAATTAATATATTCCACATATTTTTATGATAATAATGCATTAGAAAAATGACAAGATATTATAATTTAGATACACGACATTCTCTTTTTTATTCCAAATCTCTTGTAGAATCCTAAATACCTTAAGAACAGCTTAGAAAAATAATGTCATGAACAAGAGATATGACAGAATTGGGCTGACCTGTATTGCTCTATTAATGTTCTATTTTTTAATTTCTAAGGGATGACAAAACACATATCAACTGAAAAGAAACAGGACGAAAAAGGATGGCTCAACATAAATCATCTACCAGCAATCAAGTAGATGACTGCCAGGAGAAATACCCAGATTTGCTGACTCTGAAGGTTTTATTTCCATTTAACAGCAGTGGGTTTTCTGATGAGCACAACCAAGATGATTTCTGAAGCAGAAAAGCAAATGGAAAGGACCAGTTTGAAAAGAAATCTCTCCTTTTAAAAGAGGAGGGAAGGAAGCATGCTTAGAGACCTTAGACTGAAAAGCAGCATCTTCCAAAGGTGTTTGGTGGAGGAATGAAGAGTAACAATCCAGCATGAGCTGCTCTGGCCTCAGGCAAATTTATCAGAGCATTAGTTTTGAACCTATTATAATTTGCAAAGCTTAAAAATACATAGATTCAAGTCTCCTGACAACAGATTTGCTTTTAAAATTTTTTTCCCCCTCATAAACCCTGAGGAATAGGCCTCTGACTCCCCAGGGGCCTGCAGAACACACATTAAAAGCACTGGTGCCAGAAGGTTGGCTTTTTAAAAGCCTTTTGCTCTAAATGGTCTGGCTCCCATTGTCAAGCACTTGGCTCCCTGGTTTAAGAAAACTGTCTGGTGCATATGAACTCTTGATCACAGACTTCAAAGGGGAGAAACACATGTGCAAGATCAGCCTCCTAAGACTGGTGGGTTGTCTTATAAAGCTGTCTTATGACAACCAATTGCTCCCTGAGAGTGGATACACCCGGTGGGAATAGGAGCTGCGTGCTCTCTCTGTGCATTTAAAAGCACGGGATGACAATTTTCTTGAAAGGAAAACCCTGGTTTTGGTGTAGAAAGAAGATCACAACATCCCAAACCAACACAAATAAAACTTATTGGTGATTTAATTAAAATTAACTGAATGCGCACAGTGGGGAAAAAATCTCTCCCTTTGGAACAAATAAAACCCAAGAGAGCACCTGTGCTGTTTTTGGCTGGGGTAGAATTAATTTTCTTCACAGTAGCTAGCGTGTGGCTTTGGGAATTGCACTGAAAACAGACAGGTTTGATAATATAGAGATATTTTTGTTATTGCTGAGCCGTGCTGACAGTGTCAAGGCTTCTTACACCTTTCCAGTGAAGAGGCTGGGGGTGCACAAGGATTTGGGAGGTGACACAGCCAGGACAGCTGATTCCAGCTGAGTACTAGGACATCCCACCCCACATAGCACCATGCTCAGCATGTAAAGCTCGGGAAGAAGAAGGAAGGGGGGGATATTTGGAGTGATGGCATTTGTCTTCCCAAGTCCCCGTTACACGTGATGGAGCCCTGCTTTCCTGGGGATGGCTGAACACGAGAAGTGGTGAATGAATTCCTTGTTTTGCTTTACCTGGTAAAGTGTCTTATCTCAAACAATGAGCTTTCTCACTTTTACTCTGACAATTCTCTCCTCATCCCACCGGGATGGGAGTGAGAGTGGCTGCGTGGGGTTTAGTTGCCAGCTGGGATTAAACCACAACATCACCCTAGTTCCACGATGCACAAGAGAGAGCTGTGTGCCACAGACTTTACCCTGTGGTACAAAATTCCCCAGGCAAGGGCTTCCACCTGGGGAGACCAGAGCTGGAGCTGCCAGAGCTCCTGGAAAACAAAGGTAGGGCCAGTGGCAGCAAAAGCAGTCAGAGGTAGGTCTCAAACACAAGTTGATCATCTGGAAAAACAAGCTGGCCTGTGCAAACCAGGCTGAAGTTCTGGCATCTTTCAGGTGTAGGTTCTTTGTGATGTAAATGGCTATTTCAAACCCTACTGAACGACAATAAAAGTGTCTCTTTCCTTAAAAGAAATTTGGAAGTAAGAGACCGCAAATAATTCCTGCATCCTTTTCGTACCGAGGTTGTATAAATCAAAACAATCTGGTGTGTGAGTTGGTTCTTCTTTGCTTCTCAAGCTCAGGATCTGAAATTGATCCTGCCCCCACTGAAATTAAAAAAAACCAGAGTGGAAGTCCACAGGATGCTGCTCCATTAAGTGAGACTGAACTGAAATGTTTCGGATTATTTCTTTTTCTCACTTTATCACCAGCACGAGGTATGTTTAGATTTTCACCAAGGTCTTTGAAGGTTCAAGTGCTCACCAAAAAATTCTTCCCAAAATCAGATTCCATAAATTTGGGAGAAACCTTTTCAGCATCCAGCCTTCTGATCCTCTTTCTTCGGCTGCAGATCAGGCATGAACTGATCAGGCATGAACTATCAACACCACATTGTCCCATTGTAAAGCTCCATGAAAAAAAAAATCTGAAGATTAACTGAATACTTCTGGAGTATTTTTAACAGCATTTTCTTAGAGGATACTATCACTACATCTTTGCTGGTATGTATGAAATATAAGCCTGATTATTAGATATGAAGAGCATTAGCAAATGCCCAATTAAACCAGAACGCTGGCATTTTTTTCAAAGTTTGTTAACTCCAGTAGCAATATATCAAATAGATCTATCAATAGATCTATCAAAAAATGGCTAATACCACACTTCTCAATCTTTAAAGCAACTTATGGTCTTCTCAGTTCTACCAGTAAGACTTCCTAAAAACATTCTATTACAAAGATTTTTTTTTCTAAATATAGATCTCTATGGGATGTATAAATAAATAGTTGTAAATAAAAAAAAAAGTCAATAAAAAGCAGAACATATTTAATGGCAGATTTTCTGTCATTTGTAGTCATTTGCTTACAACTTACGAAGAATTCAGTTATTAATAAAAAGAACTTTCACAGTGTAAACCAGCCCAGAAGATCAGCCAATATTTTCCAAATAATTTTCATGTAAAAGATGCTTGTGCCACAGGGAAGCACCAGCACATAGGTGCTGACAGAAAAATGTATGAACAATGACTGTATGATAGAACAGCACAATAAGAAAATTTTAGTCAAGAAAAAAAGAAAAGAAAGGAATTACTTATCGAACTGCATTACTTTGTGTTTGTTCTGATGTGCTTGGGGATGAATTTGGTAGACAACACAATGATTTCACTTTGTATTTCCTGATGTTCTCATTACCAAAAATCGAGCAGTTCCAACACTTTGTGCCATTGAGGCAGACTGAATGAACTTGAGTGTTTCTGAATCCTTAACACAGGCAAGATGCAATTATTTCATCACATTATTGCTGAGAAAAAAACCCTCCCCTTTGATCTTCCCACCTTTTCATAGTATTTGACCTCGTAGTCCAATATGATCCCGTTGGGATGCTCGGGCTCTTGCCAAGAGAGGGACACGCTGTTCCTGGACGTCCTGTCCTTCCTTATGACTGTGATGGGGGACGGAGCTGCAGAGAGGGTGGGGGGAGGAGGGGAGGGAGAGAAGCAAACCGAGTTTATCTCCGTTCCAGTTCTTGGCAAAGAGCGCGGTTTCCATTTAAACGACTCCCGAGCAAAGGTCTGGCCCCGCATCAACAGCGAGCAGCTGGATTGCAGCCGTGGTACTCATGCCTTGGAGCACCCCGGCCTCATGGAAAATGAGCTGAGATTTTCTCCTCGACTGGAGGACTGGTGGCAAGGCAGCAGATGGTTTTGATCTGCTACTACAGTGTAAGCAATGAAATATATTCAATGGACGAAAATGCAGAGCAAAACAGCAGCGCTACCTATTTGTTATAATGCTGAGGTATTATCATTACCAGACTCTGCAGAACTCTGATAACATTTTGATATGAAAGGCTTAAAGGGTGCTGGTATGCATTAAGTAGAAGAAGCTCCTGCTATTCATGGCTGGGAATAACCATCAGCAAAATTCAGCCTCTTTGGCATCATGACTTGGTAAGATCTCCAGATTAAAATTGCTCCCATACACACTTCTCCTTCACCACATTTCTTTGAAAATGAAATTTGAATAAAAAAGAAAAATCTAAACTGCAAAATAACGTAATTTTTTTACATGCATTGATCAGGGTTAGGCATGACAACTGATTGCATGCCACAGATTCACCCACCACCCACGACTTGGAAATAATATCAATGTTAAACGCACACATAAAAAATCATAATTACTAAAGATTGTTGAACACTGGTTCAGTTTTAGACCACCCAGATCCATAAGTTGTTCCAAGACCAGGTCTGGGTTTCCTGGACTCACTGAAAGCCGTGCAATTTTTTAAAAATTATTTTGTTTTGTTTCTTTTGGGTTGGGTTCCCACTCCAAATGCTTCTCTTCCATGGCTTTGGCCAAAATTCATCAGATTATATCTTACAGCTCACACACTGAAGGTTGTAACTGCCATTGCAAAAAAAATCTTTTACTAATAAACAGCCTTTTATCTTAACATGTAAATAAAAAGTGTTTATAAGTTCAACATTTGCTATCCTAATAAAAAGGCTCTAGAGCTGATCTCAACAATTCAGCATCAGCTGAATCCTCTGAAGCTTTTATTGTTCATATAAAACTCGCTGCACTTTACAGGCATTACATATCTGCATGCTTTAGCCAGTGCTCTTTCTGTTTGGATTTTCATTTCTGCAAAAGAACTTTCAATAGCCAGGAGGAAAAAAAAAAAAAAAAAAAGAAGAAAAAAAAAAAAAAATAAATGATTGGAAAACTAAAAAATAAATTTTGCAAAATTCTTTCTGCTTTTGATTTTGCTAAACTTTCCAGCAAAATACACCTTCTAGTCCAGAGCCATAATCTAAGTATTGAAATCCTCCTTTAACAGAGTGGAGGATCCACTTTTCCATGCTCATTTCAGGCTGAACACATCCTCTGAACAGCATTTTCACATCTCACATGGTTCACAAAAGATTAAAAAGTTGAAATTTTTTTTTCACCAGCAGGAGGAATTTATCCTGTATTTAAATTACTAAAATCAATTGCTCTAGGGGTTTTTTTTGGGTAAGGTTTACTTATTTCAAGTAGAATGGAAAAGAGTCTGTCTATTTTACTCAGCCTCACCAGATCTACGCTTGGTGAAGAGGTGAAAAGCATTTGGGGGAAGTAGACAGGATCTGTGTGCAACAAACATCCTTCAGCAATTTCACTTGAACTCCACAAACCAGTGCCAGAGCCAAAACACAAAGTGCTTAGCAGGCTGAACTTCCCTGCTGTAGCCAGCTCCATGTGAACTCATATATCCCACACTTGCTGCTTTTATGCTCTCCTAAGTCATTTTTATGTCTTCTTTTTAAGTCAAGCTATTTATATTTTCTTTTTTTTTTTTGTATGTGAATAGATTGTTGAGCCCAGTACCCAGCTGGTAACACCTCCCATTAAGGTAAAATTAATACTGATTTTATGAATAATTAATATATGATTAACAGAAATGGCTTTTCCCCTAATAAATTATGGTAATTTTGCTCTAACAGATTCTCAGGGCAGGCTGAAACAATCTTGCATGCTCCAATACAGATACACTTGGAAAAAAAAAAAGCTTTCTTCTAACGCAGTATTAATTATTTCGAGCTCATTTGCACACATCTCTGCAGATGCTACCAGTAACTTATCTCCCAGCAGTTTATTAGAAAACATCTGCTCTGCAGTTATCAATAACATTATAAAACATTTATATACCTTCCCTAATCCCTAGGGTTCCCAAAGCTGCTCAGATATGAGACATCCAGAGTGTCTGGAAGAGCCAGCAGCCCACTGCATGGGCCCAGGGAGGGGAAATAAATACTCAGGGGAATGTAATGTTTCAGCCACCTTTAATCCCACACCAAGGTGAGACAAAATGGAAAAAATTCCCAGCACAAAACCTTTCCTTGCTGGTCAGTGAGAAGCTGGACTGTCACGGTTTTAAATTTTAATACATTCTTTTTGGATTTTTTTGCTATACCTGTTAGATAGGTGGGTTTGAAAAGTGTTGGAAGTCTTAAACCCGATTAAAGAAAATATTTTGTTGAGATAACTTCCAAGTTTATGCTTAAACCTACTGCAACCAATGAATTTTAGATACATTAAGAGTTAAGGTAACCTGAATATGGCCCCACCCCAAGGCTGGGGTGTATCTGGGAGAAATAACTTGACATTTGGACCATGGAATTAATTTCTTTTTGTACACATCCCCAGAATACAATGTAAAACTTAATAAACTCTGTTCTAAATAGTGTCTAAGATGAAGTCACCCTTAATTTCCATTTTGTAACACCAGAGAAGCTCAGTTACTGTATTTTACTATTTAATTGGAATAGTCTGAGAATCCAGCAAAGACAAAAATCGTAGTTAAAGGCAGTTAACAGTGAAGGCATCATCATACTCAGCAATGCATAGTCTTTAGTCTTCCATATGAGGAAGAGAGAACCAGGAGTTTCCTGAAAAGAATTAAATAATCATAATAGGATGAGACCAAAATCAGGCTACAAAAAGGAAGAGAAATACATAATATTTAGAATAGCCATTTTTCATTGAATTTCCATGATTTTTCCATCTTAAATTGAAAATTAAAAATGAAATTTCTGTCTTAAATCCGCAGCTCCCACTGAAAAAACAAAGTTTGCACTTTGGGTTAGAAAATAATGAGACCATTATGAAGCTTTTTAGGATTAGCTGAAGTTTTAAAAACTATATTAAAGTATCAACAGCAATGCAAAGGTTAACTCAGTTCATCATTTAGAAAACATGTATTTAAAGACAAAACTAAAGGAGAGTATTTTTTAGACTAAGAAGGTGAATTAATGCTGTTTCAGTGATTTTTTAATTAATCCCATGTCTTGTATGCCTCTATGTATTTCCATTTTTATCGATATTTTGATTAATATATTAGTAGTCATCCTCTTCACTTGAGTAAGAGCTGGGTTTTTATGATTAACTTTAGGCTTGTATGGACATATATACGAAGAGTTTTAGTCTCAGCAGTCCCATGCAGTGCACAGAGAGGCATTTTTACACATCACATGGTTAGAATTTGTCTGGCACTGCAGCCTAACTGCTTTGAGCACTTAATAGGAGCCTTGAAAACTCCCTGGAGTTAAGAGGGGAAATGTGCTTTGAGCGCGCGGTGTTGTTAGGTAGCATTTGTGACAACTGGGAATGTGGATGTTGAAAAGGTAACAAACACAATGATTCAGGGAGCTTAGGCTCAAGTGTAAAAACCTCCTCAGTCATGACTATTAAAGGTGCAAGCAAATAACATGAAGGATCTGCAGAGACGACAATAAAACTCTGCTCAAATTGATTTCCCACTGAAACTGACCCCAACAGATGATTTGTTTTCCTCCAGTTTAATAGCAGCTATATATAAATTTCCTTATTGACTTTTTCCTTATTCCTCGGTTATTGTTTTCATATGTGAGTGGCTTACAGATGTATAAATGCACTGGAAGAAAATTCCCTGTCCTGTGGCAGGGAGAACTCAGTATTAACCCTGGGAAGGCACGTGTGTACAACTGCTGAAACATTTAGAGTCCTATTGTTTCTGGCTTAGGTTTCTAGATCACAAATTAAATTTTAGGAAAGGATTTAATTCTAAAATGACTCACAGCTCACTTCCAGCTTTTGCTTGCAAACGAGAGTAAAATATGCTTTGCCTAGGATGTTCCAAACTATGCTGAAAGATGGTGACCAAGCAGAATTGACTGTATTACTCAATTTTCAACTTCTGCCCTGCTGAACAAATGGAAGGTTTGTTCCTTTTTCTTTCTTTAGAAATCTGATGCTTTTATTATCTAATCATAATACTGTAATCTGATATAACCTATAAATTTCCTTTAATGTCTATGATGCCCCTAGGAGGTAATGTGGAACAAGAGCAGTAAATAAAGATCATAACCTGAAAATTAAATCTGCATTCTCCGCCAGTAGGACCCACAGGGACTCAAACCTAAATCTCTCAGTCTTAGAGGACCAGCATCCAAACCATGAAACTATCATACAACCCAAAGTAGAAATACCCGTGTTTGAACGAACAAACTGATCTCTCACTTGGAGACAGTTTCTCTGGGACACTGCAGCCACATCCACAGCACCAGGACACGAGAGAACCTGCCCTGGTGCACGGCTGGGTCTGGCACTGCTCATAATGCTCCACACACACATTCTGATTCATGCAAAAACCACCCAACATCTGGGTTTTTTGAGAACTTTAGGTTTATCCATCAATTCCACTGCCAATCAGCATTCAATTCATTACAGAGTCCCAAGTGCTGACTTGCAAATCAGTATAATGATGTCACACCTCCAGGACATGCTCACATTAACACGAGCAGCTGCGCTTGTACTTGGATTCTTTAACATCTCCAGCATCTCTTCTGTGGATTAGTGTGGAGGGGGTTTATGACAGAAGCCTGCTCACAGAGAGCAGGACCTGCCCTGTTTTAAACCTTCGCTGGCTGCACTCCTATTCACTTTCTCTGTTAGGAGCAGCGATGTGATTGTGCTGAAGCAAGGAAGCCCCATCCCACAAGCACATTCCAAGAAGGTCCCCAGGTGCCTCCCAGGAGGCAGGAGGAGGAGGAAACAGTCCCACTTGAACAACACTTTGGAAACCTGCTAAACCCTACACGCTGCTCCTCCAGATACAATTCCGCACCACTTCAAGGCACGTGCAGGCACAGTCCTCTGCCCTTTAATCTCCAGGACACGGAGTTAAACCAGCACAGTGCCTGTGTTTGTCCTCCTGCACCTTTTCCTTGAGCTGGAGCAGGCTCAATCTATTTTTATGACCTGGGCTGTAAAATGTCACCTGATTCTGTAGCATCACAGGGTGACCATCAGCCTGAAGGTGACGTGCACTCCCTGTCACCAGGAACGAGGCATCAGGGAGTCTGCTCATCCCATATCAGCAAAAATGCCCTCACATCAGGCCCAGGCTGGATCCTAGTAGGATTCAATCATAAGGAAGGGGGTGAAAAGGCTCACAGTTCCTGGTAGGAGGGCTATCAAGATCACATTTACACACGTCAAAACGTGGAAGGAAAGAAATAGGACAAAACTTCAAAGGCAAATACAAGCAGGCTGCCTTTGGAAGGAATAAAGCTGGGCACATTTCTCCCAGAAACAGAAAAAATTAAAAAACTGGTTTGTCCATGGCTGCTCTAATGGGTGACTGCCTGCATTATGGCAGAAGTACCCAAATGCATCTGTAAAAGGCTCCAGCCTGTGGTTACAGACTCCGGAGTGGCTGCAGGCATTTCACAGGTGCTGTGGAAGAAAGACCACAGGGAACTGGAAAGGGGGAAACAAGCAGCTTCAGCAGGAATTACACCAAAGGCAGCTGCTTGATTTCCCTCTCAAGTACAGAGAAAGGCAACCTTCTGGGCAGCAGCTGTCACTGGACAAGTGATTATCAGAGATCATTTCTCACTTTTACAAATAAATTCTAAATTAAAAGAAAACGTCATTAAGTGTAGCACAATCATGTTCTTGCTTCTCCCTCTTTTTATTAAAAGAGATAGCAAATGCCTTCCCCAGAGCAAACAAAACGTTTGATTTGCTCATGTGTTTAACACATGTACAATAAGTCATGGAAATGCCCCGTCCATTTGGGAAGGATCAGGCTGCACAAGGCACTCGCTTCAGAAACTGAAAATTATGGTGCTGTGGCATTCCCAGCTGTTATTTCAGAGAGAAGACAAATGCTGGATATGCTTTCATAAGGATTCATCTCAAAGGTACTCACAACACAAATGTTATTCTTTCTGCTCTCTGTCGAGGTTGTGATGGTGGGAGCTTTGCAATAGTTCATATTTTTCGCTGAATGTGTTAAGACCGTATCAGTTTAAATAAACTGTTTTTCTTTGCCTTCCCTACCCCTTTGTTACACTACCTTAGAGGATGTTAGAGCCTCACGTTTCCTGGAGTGAAGTTTTCAGAAAGAAGAATTTATTCACCGTGTTCACAACATCAACATTCAGGTGCTGAGCAGGATTTCCCCTTCTGTGATAATCTGATTATTTCCTCAACCAGAGAAATCCCATGCACAATGTAGGACTGTACTTAAGAACTATCTCTGTAAAAGCCATTATCCAAAACCGGACAAGACAATTGCCCTCAGATAAGTAATTTATGATATAAAATATTCCTCTTCTTTTAAGTAGTCACCAAGAGCTCCTGAATTGGTCTGTCACTAAGTTCCATCAGTCTTTTCAACCTGTATGTTCTGGAAAGAAATAACATTTCTCAAACTTCTTGCTCAATTGGAGCAATTGCTTTTGTGAAGGTTAAACAGGAAAGAAGAACCTCTAACAGAAAGGACTTGAAATGTTCTGACATCTTTCACATGCTTTTGGATTTGGGGATGATTTAATATTTCTGTTTGATTTAAAAAAAATTTTTTAGAGACATAGTTTACTAAAAGGAATGCTGGAAAGACTTTCTGCTGTAGAAGTTGACACTTATTACATTCATAACTCCCATTACAGGAATAGTCCCCAAACCCAAAGAAACATTTTTTTTCCCATCTGTTCCCAGCCTGCAAATTGCCTAGAGGGAATTGCTTCAAGAAGCAAATTGATAACTCTGTTTACAATCAAGAGGAACACAATTTTCCCCAGTGATCACTGAGAATGCCAGCACAGATAACAGAGAGAGACAGAAGTCTAAGGTTTATTATTTAACAGAGGACTAATGTTTACCTACATTTCCTTATTTTTACTCTTGTACCAAACTAAGATACTAAATGAGAAAGACTAACAGAAGCAAGCAAAGAAAACCATTATCCACCAGCTGCTGAATAAAACTTCACCGTGATCTGTGGAAAAGCCAATTAAAAGCTTTGGAAGAGAAAAACTCTCTGAGCCACAAACTTCACCTGCGAACTTTCTGTCAGGTCAGGAGCGTTCACTTGAGGACTGCGCAGCACTGAAGAGCCCAATGTGTGTCACAGACTTTGAAGCCTTGGCAGAGCTTCCTTGACGTTGAGGGGAAAAGGGATCAAAGACTTTGCAGGCAGAACATCTCTAGCTAATAACAGGCTATGCATGGAGTGACATTGTTAAAACACTTCCCTTTTATATCCCTAAAGGAGTTTTATTGAGTTAAAACGATCCTTGAATAGCCTCTGGGCTGAACTGTAAAACACATTTGAAAAGCGTAAAATCTTTATTTATGCCAGGAATGTTTGAAACTCAAAAGATAAATGTCATTCAGAGAAACAAGCATGTCCTAGGTATTCAGTAGGTAATGGGGCACAGCTGTAATAACAGTCAGTGAACCAGAGACTCCCTACACCATGTCATTAGCTCACTTTTAATAAGTCTATCTTCTTGTCCTTTTTATAAGGGCCATAGGGAGAGAAAGAAATATATCATCCCCCAAACATCTGTGCCTCTCTCAAACTGTCTCTCTTAGAAGACAGATCTACTTAAGGGACTTGCCTTGGGATATACGTTGTAAAGTGCACACAACCCTCTCTAAATATGGATTTTATTTAAACAGGGAGCATCACACATCATTTGTGAACTGCTGAAGACAGTGCAGAGCAGGCTGAGCACATAAATAGCATCAAAGTACCTGCAAATAATCAAATACATACAGTGAAACAAAGCTTGGGGCTGAACTTATTCCCTCGAAGCCACAGATTTCAGGCAAATAAAATTCTGGTTCTGAGGAGGTTTTAACAAGCCTTCCAAGGAGCCACAGAAGTCTCTGCTTAAAACAGGACTGAAAAAATTGACTGGCTCTTTCTCAATTGTAAATATGTTTATCCCTCCAAGCTGAAATCAAGACATGGCTTGGAATTTTCAACAGCACAGGGAGATCAAGATAACTCAAATGAGCTATGTCTGCCCTTTAACACTCCTGATGATCCTAATTTCTCTACCTAGGGGTTACTTTTGTTCTCAAGGTTTTTTTTGAATAATTTTTATCCTGGCCCCTTGCAAAAACTCTGCAGTGCCTTCTTGGTTACCTTCTTAAACAAACTGATTTCCTACGGCTTTTCATGCCTGGATTCAATGATTAAGCGAGATGATTAAACAAGTTACATGGCTTGTTCTGCTTTATGGCTTTTAGAAATATAAAAGATAAAAGAAGAAGACTCCAGATAATCAAACTACTGCTGTTCTTGGAGAGCTTGAGGTGATACAAGGTAGATCTAGGGTTTTGTTATTATTTATAATGTAGCTGCGCAAGAGATGCCTCGGTTTGGATGCAGGGGTGGTTATTCTCTAAGCTTCTTCTATGAAAAGTCCCTGACAGAGAAAGGATTCAACACTTTACAGGTGCACAACTGAACTGTGGAGAGGCCAAAACTCAAGGTTAGGCACTTTTAGGCTCTCAGTTGAGAAGCATAATCACTTTCTACAGTTATTAGGAAAGCACTGACGTTTCTAGCCGAAATTTAGCCCACAAAAAGCCTTCTATGTTTCCTCTGCAGGGATTCCTCTTTATTCTCCAATTTATTTACTTTTGGCACCTATCTGAATCCTACCTGAATTGTGTGGAAGAGCTGTGGTGAGCTGAGGACAGAATTTGAAGAAGTCTCTTGTTACAACGCATCCCTTTTGTTCCTCTGCTGATGCCAGGATATGTGACAGCACAAAACTCTTTGGAATTGGTTTAGTGCTGACATTGCCTTATTGTAGCTGAATTTAGTTGCTACCACCTTTCGCATCTGCACTGTTGAGACCTCGGGTTAAAAGGCCTTAAGTCCTTAAGAACTAAGATTCATTTAAAGCTGTTACAGTGTGCTTCTGGTGATCAAAAGAACACAATCTATTTTATTATCAATGCAATAAAGAACTGAGGTACGGGGGAAAAAAAGGAAAATATTTGAGGATCAGCATGAGTATTCTGGGAAAACACAGAAAATTTAATTATTTTCACTAAACTTGGATGCTAGTATATAATAATTTTGGTGGAACCATGAACACTGAATCATCAGAAATAATGGAAGGGGTAAGAATGCAGGAAGATGCAAAGTTGGGGTTTTGAGACAGAATATTCAGATTGACATGGAGCAGGTGCTCTAGCCAGGAAAATGTCGCAAAAAGAGGGTCACAGACTTGACCCTGTTGTTCCCACCTACCCTCTACAGGGTTTTCATTTTGCTCATTGTGCTTGCTCTGCCCCATGGCCCCTCTGGTCTAACCTGGATTTGTGACCCTTCACATCAACCCAGACCCATTTGGATATGGTACATGGAAATTAAGGATAAAGCTGTAGAAAAGCTCTCTTGGGACAGCATTCTAGACCTTACAGAGCCAAAAATGTGCTTCTGATATATCCCTTTTATGATTTGACCAGTGAGGGAACGCAAGACAAATTGCATTTTTGTAATTACACTTTCAGAGACAGCTTATATACGTAACTAAAGTCTAATTTTAGCAACTTGCAGAGTTTCTGAGGGAATTTTAACACAGTAAACCAATTGGCATGATCACGAGATAGCACAATTAAGCCTGTACTAACCCACATCACCTAAATGTACTTATAGAAAAAACGGGCTGTGCATGAAAGTAGAAAATAAACAAACTGCTTAAGCAGCCTGTGGGTTGCAATAAACAGAGCTGCTATTGCCAGAAATGCTTTGACTTTGCCAGTACATCCTAGGTACCGTGTGTTCCACAAGAAAATCAAAATCCACCTTGCAGTGCAAAGGCAGCAGCTCTGGGCCTGAGGGAAGAACACTGCAAAGCAGGAGGCCTCTGCAGAGAAAGAACTTCCACTGATCCTGGACAGTTCATTTTTTGGACTGTCTCCAGGTGATTTCTAACTGCTGTGGTGATGAACAGGCTGAAATGCAACATCTCTGGTAGAAGAAACAGAAGAAAAGAGGGCAACTCAACAAGGATGCTCAAGTCGCTGATCTGAATACCCAAATCAATGAACAACGACAGTAACAAATTGAATGGACATAAAATTCAGGTTCCAGGGCTGAACTGGGCAGATTCACCACTGTCTGCCTACTGCATAGCTAGACAGCCCCCCAGAGCATTTGGAAATGCAGTGACTGGTTGTTGCATTTTGGTTCGAGGTAGGGTCGCCCTGGGTGTTAAAAAGGGTCGCGGGAGACGAGTCTCATGCTCTCATGATCAACAAGTCTCGCTTTATTCATTGTTCCATCTACATTTATACACGTCTTAATAGGCTCATACATATTGCAAAAGCTGAGCTCACTATTGGATAGTTACACCTAACGCGCGCATTGACGTATGTGCTGTCTGTGGCTGGCCTTGCGGTTTCCTTTCGCATACTTTTCTGCTGATCATCCTGTTTCAACATCCTTGTTCCTAGTTTCAGGGACAGTGTCCTTGCCTCCCAACAACATAGTTCTAAACTCTCACGAGCCTAATCTGATCGTGGCCTTTGCCACGCAGCCATCCTTCAGCTATGCTTTCTTCTGTCACACTCTCCACACTTCCCCCGTTTTCTTTTTGGGCGAGGAGTGTGGTATTCCATACCCTATCTACCATCTTTTCCATCATTCTCTGTAGGCAAGTAAGCAAGCAAGGCACAAATAGCGCAAAGCAGATAAAAACTCCTACAATCAGTATGCCATACTGTATAAGTGAGCGTAGCCATCCCGTAATCCCTAGGCTCCTCAGCCAGGAGGCTATGTCCCAGCCGTCCTCTTCGTGTAAGGCGTGCAGCTTGTGTTGAATGT